>RJWM01006975.1:0-80925 GCA_004363535.1 Dasyprocta punctata | reverse complement strand
TTATCAGAGATTTCTCCTGCTGCTGCTGTACTAGGGAGGAAAATAATTATAGGTTCCTTTTTACTAGGAATGTGTAATGTGTGAAAATTGATGGAATAAGCTGACAAAAACAGGCTAATTGAAGAAAGACATGCATATTTGTTATGTGCATGAAGACAATCACATAGTGTGTCTACCCACTAACCCAATATGAGTATACAGTCATTTTTTCCCTAAGACAGAAGGTTTAACAAAGAAAACCCTAAATAAATCTTCCAACTTCGCTTGCCTTCACTAATTTTGGAGGCCACGCCTGAGTGATATATGGTTAGTATTCCACCAGTTTGGCCGTATATAGCACATTTGAAACCAACTAGCAGGTCAAAACTGTTGCCTTTTGCTATCTGCCTTGTTCTTCATGAAAGGCTCCCTCCTATATATTAATAGTTAATTGCAAGTATGGCAATTCCTGAGGAAAGGAACTAAAAAGGCACAAGTCACAAAATTCATGTAACAGTAACTTTTCTCTACATTTATAGAATATAGGACATTTAATGATCATCAAATAACATCAAAACATGGGCCAATGTTTTACTAATATTGTTCTTTACTTAAATATGGAATAATGACAAGCTGAAAGAGTAAATAAGATACAAAATCTTCAGTAAATGTTGTGAAAGCACAAGAAACTGCTCAAAGAGGAAAAATAACTCAGATAGAGAAAAGGAAAAAAGGAAGGAATAAGAAAAAAGATATAAATTTGTATATATACATTCAAGATAGCTAAGATGATTGTACTACTAACTGTATTAGTTCTTGGAGCAAAACAGTTAATATTCATAGGATTAGGTCAATTTTACATGTCTATATCTGGTAATCTGAGCAACTCTTTTGAAGATAACTATGCAAAATAACAACCTTTGGATGTTTCTACCACCTTGTTTTGTAAGCCTATATTGTAATTGTTTGAGTTTTCTGTTATTGTTATTTATTTGTCTCTTTTGCTTCTTGTTTTTCTTGTACTTTTTTGTTTTGTTTTCTTTTTTCCTCTAATACAGAAAGAATGAATGTACATGTATAGGATTATACATGCCTAGAATTTCTCCTAAAGCATTTACAAGTATTGATTTTCTTGTGTGTGATAATATGAACAGTTATTTTGAAGAAAATGAGATATTATGCTAGCCATTGCTGATTTTCTATCATCCTGTTTTGAAATCCTATAATACTTCTATTCTTTGTTTTGATTGGTTCTAGTCTGTTTTCTATTATTTGATTTCAATATGTGTGGGTGTGGAAAGCTATTTTGAAGAGAAAAGAGACATTATGGTAGCCATTGTTGATTTCCTATTGTCTGGTTTTGAAGACCCACAATGCTTTCATTCTTTTGTTTTGATTGGTTTTACACTATTTTGTTTTGTTTGAACTTATTGTGTGTGAAGGTATGGACAACTATTTCGAAGAAAACAAGAGACATGATGGTAGCCACTGTTAATTTCCTGTTGTCTTGTTTTGAAGTCCTGCATTGTTTGCACTGTTCTATTCTGATCTATTTTGTTCTGTTTTGTTTTATTCTCTATAAAATAACACAAAAATATGGAATAATGCTGAACTTTTATAAAAATAATGTGTTTATCTAAAGAATAATAAGGACTGGTCTGAAGCACAAAAGCCTCAAGGATACTATAGCCAAAAGTGAGGTCCTGGTTGATGGAGACCCCATCACCATATAGATTTCAAGTTGTCTGTCTCTTTGGTCCTTCTTTTCCTTCCTATTCCTTAAGGTGGTCTTTGTTGGTTATTGCCTACTATCTTCTTTGGTTGCCTACATTTCAAATAACTCCTTTTTGCCCTAATAACTTGACCTTTGGTATTAGTTTTTGAGCAGTAAGCAAAATGGATTGAGTCTGATAACAATGAGAGAATATAACATAGACAATTTTATGGGAACAGAAAAAATTTCAGTGGATTTTAATGGTCTTGGAGAAATACCCAATGGCCTGGGATCAAGTCCATTTGGCCAGCAGAATTGATTACAATTGACTATCTTTGGAGTACTGAATAGGACCAAAATAGAAGGTGCTAACAGAATTGTCTTTATTCTAGCACTATGAGGTTAATTAAAGAAAATTAAAGAAAGGGACCAGAAGTAATATTTTTCTTCTTTGGTAGGGCCACACTTTAAACAGACAAGCCTTCTATCAAAATCCCTCTTACTTTAAAATAATCAGAATAGGACACTGCTATCTGCCCAGGACACCTGTATGGTGAGTCAAAAGAACCCAAGGACCATCTGTCTCGCCCTCAGCTCCTGGAGTCTCCACAGCTTAAGACAACAGAGGTGACAACCAACAGATGATATGATCAAAGAAGAGACCATCAGCCAGGAGATGATTTTCACTTCAGGATTGAAGTGTTACTTTATCACAGAGTCCAGGTGAGAGACAGCATTGGGAAATAGGCTTGGAAAGGGTAAGAGACAGACAGAGATATTGGTACTACCTGGGAGTCATGGAGTGAGACCACGAAGATCACTGAGCATGTATTCTGTTGGGGGAGGCCAGGTTTAGAGGTTATAATCTGAAAGAATAAACACAATATATAAGCCCTTAGCCAGACTCACCAATAGAAGGGAGACAAGACTCACATCAATGCAGTTAGAAGTAAAGAAGTCAAAATCACAACAGACACGATTGAAATTCAGAAGATAGTAAACTGCTATGAAATTTGTATTCCAACAAATTAGCAAATTTGGAAGAAATAGATTGCTAGACATATATAAATTACCAATGCTAATCCTAGAAGGCACAAAAATGCTGAACAATCCAATAACAAGCAATGAAAGTGAGACAGTAGTAAAGAATCTACCAACTGCCAGGGATTTAGTTCAGTGGCATAAGTGCCTGCCTTGCAGGTGCAAGGTTGTGAGTTCAATCCCCAGTACACACACACACACACACACACACACACAAGTCTACCAAGTAAAAAACTCTAGGATTTGATAAATACACTACTGAATTCTACAAATCCTTTAAGGATATTATATCATGTATACTCCTCAAGTTCTTTGAAATTGAAAAGGACAGAGTGCTTCCAAGTTCATTTATGAAATTCAGCATTTCTCTGATTCCAAAACCAAATGAAGACCAAACTAAAAAAACAACTATAATCCGTTCTTCTTAGTGAACATAGATAGGAAAATCTTCATCAAGATATTTGCAAATAGAGTGCAGCACATGATCAAAAGGATCATACATCGTGACCAAGTAAGTTTCATCCCAGGGATGCAAGGATGGTTCAACATACACAAATCAATAAATTTAATACATCATATAAACAGAAGTAAAGTCAAAACTATATAATCATATAAAAAGTTGCAGAAAAGGCTTTCAAGAAAACAGCCAAAGCTTCATAATAAGAACTCTAAAGAATAAATAGGTATAGAAGGATCACACCTATGGCAAAAGCTATTTTGACAAACAACTGGCTGACAGCATATTAAATGGGCAAAAATAAAAGCATTCCTTTTAAATCAGGAAAAGACAAGTGATGTAGTATGTCTACTATTATCACTTTTATTCAACATTGTACTAGAAACCTTAGCCAGGGCAATCAGGCAAAAGAAATAAAGGGATACATTCAGGAAAGGAAGAACTCGGAATTACCATTATTTGTAGATAACATGATGCTCTACATAGAACACTCAAAGAATTTCACCAACCAATTCTTAGAATTAATAGTCAATGTCAAAAATATAGCAGAATTAAAAAAACAACACACAAAAATCAATAGCATTTGTGTACACCATTAATAATTTCAACAAGAGTAAAATTATGGAAATAATACCACTCATGGTAGTATCCATAAAAATTAAATGCAAATAAGGAATGGAAAGAACTCTACAAAGAAAACTGCACTACTCTGATAAAGAAGGTTGAAGAAGACATCAGAAAATGGAAGGATGTCTTGGCTCCTGGATAGGCAGAGCCAACATTGTTAAAACAGCCATATGCCCAATACTGTTTACAGATTCAATGCAGACACAATCAAAATTTCAATAGCTTACTTCACAGAGTTAGAGAAAACTCTAACTTAAAAAGTGTTTAACATTTATATGAAACCAGAAGAGACTCAGAATAACAAAAGTAACCTTGGGTGATAAAAGCAAAGCAGGAGGCATCACAATATCTGCCTTCAAACTATACTACAGAGCAACAGTGATTTTTTAAAAATGGCATGAAAATAGAACAAAAACAAATATATGGGTCAATGGAACAGAACAGAAGGTACATAAACAACCCCAGACACATTCAGCTATTTCTAACAAAGATGCCCAAAGCATTTATTAGAAGAAAAGTGGCCTATTCAATAAGTGGTGTTGGGAAAGTTGGATATATGTTTGCAGAACATTGAAACGACACATATCTCTCACCATATACTGAACTAAAATTAAAATGGTTGGAAGACCTAAACATTAATACAGAAAGACTGAACCTGCTGGAAGATAAAATAGGGAAAATATTTGAAGTCGTAAGTGTAGGAAAGGATTTCCTAAACAAAACCACAATTGCACAGGAATAATACCAAGACAACAAATGGAATAACAAAAAATGAAAAAAGGTTCTGCACAACAAAGAAATCAGTTAGTAGAATGAGAAGATAACTTGTAAAATGGGAAAAAAATTTCCAGCTATTCCTGTCATCAGACTAATATCTAGGATATAAAAAGAATGCATGAAAAATGAGACCAACTAAAACAAAAACTCAGTCAAGAAATTGGCAAGTGAAATGAACAGATACTTCTTAGAGGAAAAAGCATGAGTCAGTAACAAATATATGACAAAATGTTCAACATCACTGGCTATTAGAAAAATTCAACATAATACTAAGATTCCATCTTATACCAGAAAGAATGGCAATCATCAAAAAGTCAAAAACTAACAAATGCTGCAATGGCTGTGGTGTAAAAGGAGTGCACTTGTATTGTTGGTGGAAATATTACCTAGTACAACAATTATGGAGATTTCGGAAAGAACTAAAATTAGAAATTCCAGATTGCCTAATGATACCCTTCCTAGATATCTTCTTCAAGGAAATAAAGACATATACTACAACAATACATGCATCAATATTTATAGCAGCATGATTCACAATAGCTAAATCATGGAAGCAGCCAGTGTATCTATGAAGATACTATTGGATTAAAAAAGTATGGTATCTATAAATAATGGAATACTATTCTGCTATAAAGAATGGCAGATTTGAGATATTTGTAAGAAAATGGATGTATCTGGAAAATAAGCCAGACACACAAACTTAAATACCATATGCCATCTCTTAGTTGAGTAAGGCAAAGTACAAAGAGCACAGTACAAAATAGATAGGCGAGGACAAGAGATAAATCTCTTTCAAATGGGAAGGGGTCCTGAAGACTGGGTGAGAGGAGAGAGAGAAAGGAAGGGGAAATGAGTAGATTAAAGACATGCCGTGTACAGGAACCTAATAACCTCAATTAATGTAAACACTGTATGTCATAAACATGAGCTAAGATTAATATTAGAGAATGAGAATGAAAATGGAGAAAGAGGACTTAGAGAAGGAGGAAGGGAAGTGGGACGGAAGGAGAAAGAAATTAAAAAAGAAAATTGTGTTATATTACATATATGTACCCACTCTCCATGACTGTAAACTGGACGTATTGCAAACATGTACTAATAAAAATAAAATTAAAAAAGGAAAATTCCCAAATATATAGTTCAGCCTACACCTCCACCAAAATTCAGGATCTCCTGGGTATGGAGAATGATTTGTCATCTGTACTTAGCAACTAAACTAAGGGAAATATACATTTTAACTTATTCTACTTATTTTACTTTCATAAGTGTCAGGCAGAGGAGGGCTTTTCCATTCCAGTACTATGGACATTTTGAATTGGATACATAATGTAGATACCAGTGGCACCTCACTCCAACCATGACAAGAAACATCTCAGATATTGTCAGTAGTTTCCTAGCAGGGCAAAATCACCTTGATTAAGTAAGCTGGGTTAGAATATAGCCCACCCGTTACTGGATTTATTCTAATACTCAATTGTAAACAAACAAAAATGGAAACAAGTCCAGGAAAAACTTAGATCAAATCTTTGCTTCACTTAAAGATTAGGGGCCAACTCAGCCCCACCTTTTTGTTAAGTCTAGTAATTATTTTGAAGCTTTGAACTCAATGTAACTCTTAAGCATATACTAACATAATTTTTAATGTGATTTTATAATAATAAAGGTCATTTGCCATTCACTATAAAAATTAAAATGGTCAGGATTCTAGGGTGTCATACTTTGAGATGATAGCACCTGGCCTTTTTTACTTCCCCAAGGCAGTGCAGAGATACATAAACCCAAGATATTTTTTATTCTTCCTCTCCCCTCCTAACGACAGAATGTAAAAGTTCTTGTGCTGCACACAGCACTTCATCAGTTCAGAAATGGTCCTAGAAGAATCTGAGAGCAGACTTACCCTTAGAATGTCTCCCTTAAAATTGAATTCCCAGTTTCTTGCTTTTAGGAACCTAAGATTTCTTTCCTTGGGTTTTGTTACTTCCATAAAATACATTGTTCTTTATTGACAGTGATATATAAGCTTCATTCTAAGGCACACTATCTATTGCTGTTGTTGTTGTTGTTGTTGTTATTGTTGTTGTTGTTGTTGTTGTTGTTATGGTCTTAGCTAGTACCTCTAGTACAGTGTTGAATAAGGAATATCTGTTTCTTGCCAATCTCAGGGGAAGAGTAGTCAGTATTTTACCTTTGAATAAGTACTGACATAGTTGTACTTCTGATCTTGTAAGTCAAAACCATCTGTGGAAAAGAAAATGAAGAAACTCCTTTCCACCATCATAAACATGTAAGAAAGATTCTTGGCAAGATGGCGGAACAGTAAACAGCGGGGTAAGTGGCCTTCCTGAAAGATACCATCCAGATGCTGGAATATAGCAACATAGGGAAGACAAGAAGGAGGGAGGTAGATCCTCTGGACCCAGGAAGAATCTAAAGCGAGAATTGAAGCCCATGAAAAGAGTGGAAATAGGCACTTAGACAAAGAGGGCAGTGGCTGGCGATGCCTCTGCCTGGAGCTGGACCCACTCTGTGAAAGGAGTTGCTGGAACCTAGGGATGCAAGGTTGGAGTGCTGCGGCCTCTGCTGCAGTGACAACCTTGGAGGCCTCTGCCCAGAGAGGCGGTGTTGGAGGAGAGTGGTGGTGGACAGGGGGAGCAGACCTGGAGGACTGGACCAGCTGATGTTGAGCAGACCCCAAGCCCCCATGAGGGAGAGCAAGGGACTGGGGGCCATTTTGGGGCTGGAGCCGCTCCTAGTTGGGCACAGTCCTGTGGAGGTTGCTCTGATCAAACCCAGGAGGGTCCTGGCTGGTGACAACCTCAATCTGGAGACTACAGCTCCATGTGCACCCTAGGGGTGATAGTGGAAGATTCATGGATAACTGGAATGGGTTCCCTGGCAGTGGCCCCACAACCACGCACTGTGTCAGACATAGAGGGGCCGAGGTGGGCTGGGGAAAGGCAGTGGACAGCACTGTATCAGTGCACCCACTGGCAAACATCAGCTATCCACAATCAGCACTGACTAGAAGAACCAGTCTAACTTTAAGAAATTACAGACAACACGAGTAATACCAAAATCACCGGTACACACTTGTCCAGAACAACCCAGGAATATGCCAAGACAAAGAAGCAAAAGGCAGTCTCTGGCCTCCAATCCAAGCAGAATTAAACCCAGGAGAAGCAAATGCAGAAGAGGTTGGGAGTCTTATGACTAAAGTCTCTGAGATGATGACAACTGAAGTAAACAAATGACTTTGTGAGGTTATAAAAGAAATTAGAACAGAAATACTAACTCAACTAAAAGAAGAAATGAAAAACATAATTCAGGAATTGCTAGGCATCTCTAAAGGAGACATAGATGAAAAAATGGAGCATAGGAAAATGAGGGAAACATGGAATGAACAACACAAAAAAGATTTAGAATACATGAAACAGATTCAAAAAGATTAACAGGAAATCAAAAACTCTAATGAAAGTTGGCAGAAGCACCTGAAGGAAACTAAAGATAGACTTTCAAACCTTGAAGACAGGTTTGCAGCTTGTTATCGTGAAAGGAAAGATCTTTTAAAAATAACAAGAAACCTGGAAGTAAAAATACAATGGCTGCAAGACAACCCAAAGAAACATAACTTAAGAATAAAAGGTGTGAGTGAAAAAGCAGGAGTCAGTACAAATCAAATTAAAAGCCTATTTACAGAAATGATTTCAGAAAACTTTCCAAGTATGAGAACAGGAAGGGACTTTCAGATAACTGAAGCATATAGAACTCCAGCTAAACATGACCAAAATATACCTACACCCAGACATATAATAATCAAGATCCCAGAAATTCAACACAAAAACAGAATACTAAAAGCTATTAGAGGAAAAAAAAAAACACCTACAAAGGAAAACCCATCACAACAGAGTTCTCAACACAAACCATCAGGTCAAGAAGAGCTTGGAGTGAAGTATTTCAAGCTCTGAAAGAAAACAATTTCCAACCCAGATTGATGTACCCTGCAAAACTACCTTTCAAAATCAACAGAGAAACAAGATACTTCCATGACAAAGAACAACTAAAGAAATTTATGACAACAAAGCCAACCTCATAAAGAATACTGAAGGACAATTTAGAGAGAGATAAAAAAGAGTCCACAGTGCCAGAAACAGTGGCAGAGGGATATCACTGAGCAGGGCAGACAACTGAATAATCCATCATCAGGATTTGAGTCCAATATTGTTTTCAATGAGCTCTTTAGTTTGATCTTATTCTATCTCTACCTGCCTAATTTCATTATATATGATGACATAGACAGCTGTTTCAAAGATAACAAAATATATTAGAGAAGTCTTTATTGATATTTAATCACCTTGTTTTGAAACCCTGTATTGCTTTCATTGTTCTGTTCTGAGTGATTTTAACCTATTTTCGTTCATTTGATTGTGTTATAAAAGATGATATAGGCAACTGCTTAGAAGATAATATGAGGTCGTATAGAAATCAATGTTGTATTACTATGCATTTCTTCCACTGCTTTATTTTGTATTGGTTTTATTCTGTACTATTTTGTTTGATTATATTAGGTTTGATGGTATGGGCAGTTATTTTGAAGATAACAAGAGGTATTACAAGGGGAAAGGAAGAAAGGAGGAAGGGAAAAGGAAAAAGACATAGATTTATATGTGGGTCTACATAAAATGGTTAAATGACTGTACTACTAAACGATGAAAAAGACATAGATTTATATGTGGATATACATAAAATGGTTAAATGACTATACTACTAAACTATGAAAAAGACATAGATTTATATGTGGGTATACATAAAATGGTTAAATGACTATACTACATTAACTATGGAGGGAGAACAGTTGAAATGCATATGATTAGATCAATTTTACATGTCTATATCTGTCAATCTGAGGAACCCCTTTGAAGGTAACAATATACAATATACAATGTTACAACCACTGTCAAATTCCAATCATCTTATTTTGTAAACCACTGTCAAATTCCAATCATCTTATTTTGTAAACCTATAATGTTACAGTATCAGATTCGTTGTTGTTGTTTGAAGGTCCCTTTTGCTTTTTGTTTTTCTTTTCTGTGACCATTGTTTTATTTTTTATTAGTGTTATTCTGAACTATTTTGTTTGATTATATTAGGCCTGATTATATAAGCAGTTATTTTAAAGACAACAAGAGGTATTCTAAGGGGAAAAGAGGAAAAAAAGCAGGGGAACTCGCAACCAGATGCAAAGTCCAGGTGGCACCACACTCTGGGGTGCGCCCTGCCTAGCTGCCTGGGTCCCGGAGGTCTCAGCCCCACCCAGCAAAGTGGAGGCTCCAGCAGCACACTCCGGAAGTGCACCCTCACTAGCTGCACAGAGGATCCAGCTCTACCCAATCCCGCATCTCAGCATAACGCACCAGGGGAATGCCCAGCCAGACTCACAAAATACGTAGCCCAGCACCCCAGAACAACCCAACAAAGTACATCAGGGGAACACGTGGCCAGCTTCACACCACAGAACACAAGGGTCCAGTGCCATAATCTGGGACTGTGCCCCAGCTAGCCATGGGGATATTGGAGGATTAAAGCTCTATACAACACAGTGTTCCAGTACAATTCATTGGAAGGCTGCCTGCCCAGCCACACAGGACCCAGAAGAAAATGACAAAATGAAAAACCAAGAGGCATTCTCAATCCCCCAGCCCACTGAGAACAAGTCCAAAAGACATGGAAGTTGAAGGCACTGGGAGTCACACAATTGAACTTTCTGAAATGATAGCAAATGCTGTAAAGAAACAATTCAATGAAGCTACAGAGAAACTCAAATCAGAAATAATCTCTCAGCTAAAAAATGAAATGACAATCATTATGAAAGAAATGTGTGTGTCTAAAGAAGTTCAAGATAAAAAATAGAAGAACATAAGAAAATGATGGAAACTTTGAATGAGCAAAGTAAGACACAAATAGAATGCATGAAACAGATTCAAAGGGAAATCCAGGAAATGAAAAGTTCTATAGAAAGTTTGAAAAACCATGGGAATGAAGCTGAAGATAGAATCTTAGACCTTGAAGGCAACATGGGAGCTTATGATCATGAAAGAAACGATCTCTTAAAAATAATAAGGAACCAAGAAACAATCCAACAGCTGCTTGATGATGTCAAGAAAAATAAAATAAGATTAATAGGCATCAATGAAAAACTAGGGTTCAATACTAATGACCTGCAAATACTATTTGCAGAAATAATAGAAAATTTTCCAAACATGGGAAGAGAATCTGATATCCAGATAAGTGAGGCATACAGAACCCTAATCAATCATAATCAAAATAAACCTTCACCCAGACATATAGTAATTATGGTATCAGAAATACAGCACAAGAACAAAATACTAAAAGCTGTCAGACAAAAGAAACAGATCAACTATGAAGGAAAGGCTATCAGAATCATGGCAGACTTCTCAACAAAAACCTTTAGGTCAAGAAGAACTTGGAGTAAAGTATTTCAAATCCTGAAAGAAAACAAATTGCAACCCAGATTTATGTACCCTACAAAATTATCATTAAAAATTGATGGAGAAATGAGATTCTTCCATGACAAAGAAGAACTGAAGAAATTGAAGGCCACCAAACCAACACTACAAAGAGTACTAAAAGACACTCTAGAAAGAGACAAAGATAGCTACATGCTTAAGAACAACAACCAAAGTAAACCACTAAGCAGGGCCAATAATTAAACAGAAAATGTAGAAAACTACAAACAGAAAGATATCATAACAGGGATGAGTCAGTACATATCAGTTATATCAATCAATGTAAATGGTCTCAACTCACCAATAAAAAGAAACAGACTAGCAGAGTGGGTTGAGAAACAAAATCCAACAATATGCTGTGTACAAGAAACACATTTGACTCAAAAGGAAATTCACAGACTAAAAATCAAAGGCTGGAAAACAGAACTCCATGCAACTGGAACCCAGAAAAAAGCAGGGGTAGCTATTATGTTTGCAGAAAATACGAACTTCAAACCAAAAATGACCAAAAGAGATAAAGAATGTCACTACATACTCATTAGGGGAAAACTTCAAGAGGAAGAGATCACAATCATAAACATATATGCACCGAATATGGGAGGACCCAACTATGTAAGACAATTCTTAATAGACGTGAACAACCAAATAAATAATAATACAATTATAACAGGGGATCGTAATACCCCACTGCCACAGAGAGACAGATCAACCAAACAAAAAATGAGCAAAGAAATAACAGAACTGAATCAAACTTATGAACAAATGGACCTAGTAGATGTATACCGAGTATTCCACCCATCAACATCAGAATACACATTCTTCTCAGCTGCACGTGGGTCATTCTCTAAAATAGATCATATACTGGTCAACAAAACACGCTTAAGTAAATGCAAAGGAACTGAAATAATTCCATGCCTATTATCTGACCATAGCGCAGCAAAATTGGAAATGAATGACAAAAAAACCTACAAGAGCCCCATAAACACATGGAAATTAAATAATACTCTTCTAAATAACCAATGGTCACAGAAGAAATTAAAGAGGAAATTAAACAATATCTACAATTGAATGAAAATGCAAATACAAATTACCGGAACCTGTGGGACACAGTGAAAGCAGTCCTCAGAGGGAAATTTATATCACTAAACTCCCACAACAGAAAAATGGAAAGAACACACATAAACAACCTAATGCTGCACCTCAAACTTCTAGAAAAAGAAAAGGAAGTCAAGTCCAAAGCCCAAAGAAGGGAGGAAATTATCAAGATCAGAGCAGAAATTAATGCAGTTGAAACTAAGAAAATAATACAAAGAATTAATGAAGTGAAGAGTTGATTCTTTGAAAGAATAAATAAAATTGATAAACCCCTAGCCAACCTTATCAAAAAGAGGAAGGAAAAAACTCAGTTTCAAGAAATAAGAAATTAAAAGGGTGAAATCACTACTGACCCTGTGGAAATACAGAAGATCATCAGCACCTACTTCAAAAACCTTTACTTACATAGATTCGATAACACAGAAGAAATGGACAGATTCCTAGAAACCTATGAATTATCAAAGCTAAATCAAGAAGATGTAAAACTGCTGAATACCCCAATTTCAGCTAAGGAAATAAAAAATGTAATTAGAAACTCACCAACAAAGAAAAGCCCAGGCCCTGATGGATTCACTGCTGAATTCTACAAGAAAATTAGGGAAGACTTAATGCCAAGACTCCTTAAACTCTTCAATGAAATTGAAAGGGAAGTAAAAAAGAAAATTACAGGCAAATCTCCCTAAAGAACATAGATGCAAAAATCCTCAATAAAATACTGGCAAATAGAATACAGAAAATTATCAGAAAGATTATACACCTCAATCAAGTGGGATTCATTCCAGAATGCAGGGATGGTTCAACATATGGAAATCAATAAATGTAATACACCATATCAACAGGGCCAAGGGCAAGAACCACATGATCATCTCAATAGATATACAAAAAGCTTTTGACAAAATCCAACACCAATTCATAATAAAAACCCTACAGAAAATAGGAATAGATGGGTTCTACCTCAACCTGATAAAAGCCATATATCATAAACCAACAGCCAACATCTTACTAAATGGAGAAAAACTGAAAACTTTCAACCGAAAATAAGAACAAGACAAGGATGTCCATTATCACCACTCCTATTCAATATAGTTCTGGAAACATTAGCCAGAGCAATTGGACAAGAGAAAGAAATAAAGGGAATAAGGACAGGAAAGGAAGAAGTAAAATTATCATTATTTGCAGATGATATGATACTCTACATAGAAGACCCCCAAAAATCCATTAAAAGATTTTTAGAAGTAATGACCAAATTCAGTAATGTTGCTGGATACAAGGTCAACACTCAAAAATCAATAGCATTCCTGTACACAAACAACAAAGTCACTGACAGAGAAATAAGGGCTACCACACCCTTCACTATAACATCCAAAAAATTGAAATACTTAGGAATCAATCCAAAAAAGGAAGTAAAAGATCTATACAGTGAAAATTACATTACTCTAAAGAAGATTTCAGAAAATGGAAAGATATTCCCTGTTCATGGATAGGAAGAACAAACATCATGAAAATGGCCATTCTTCCAAAATTATTATACAGATTCAATGCAATCCCAATCAAAATACCACCTGCCTACCTCACAGAGCTAGAGAAAGCATTCCTGAAATTCATCTGAAACCAGAAAAGACCTATAATAGCAAAGGCAATTCTGGACCACAAATGTAAGGAAGGAGGCATCATAATCCCTGACTTAAAACTATACTACAGAGCTACTGGGATAAAATCAACATGGTACTGGAGTCAAAACAGACCTGAAGATCAAAGGAATAGATTAGAAGATACAGCTACAACTACAAACACACTTCGGCACCTCATATTTGACAAAGGGGCCAAACTTGTACATTGGAAGAAAGATAGCCTCTTTAACAAATATTGCTGGAAAAACTGGCTTTCTACATGCCATAAACTAAAACTAGATCCAAGCCTATCACCATGCACTAAAATAAAATCAAAATGCATCAAAGATCTGAATATAAAAACAGAGACACTAAACTTACTAGAAGACAGAATAGATAAAAATCTTGATGACATATGAGTGGGCAGAGAGTTCATGAACTAAAATGAAATTGCACGGGAAACACTTCCCAGAATCAACAACTGGGATCTCATCTTACTAAAAAGGTTTTGCATGTCAAAGGAAATCTCCAACAGAGTGAAAAGAAAACCCACAAACTAGGAAAATATCTTAGCCAATTGTCCATCAGGCAAATGACTTCTATCTAAAACACACAAAGAATTAAAAGAAATCAGGCCGCTAACATTCAAGGACCCAATCCAAAAATGGGCATCTGAGATGAATACATGCTTCTCAGAGAAAGAAATACAAATGGCAAACAAATATATGAAAAAATATTCAACATCAATGGTCATTCAGGAAATACAAATTAAAACAACACTGAGATTCCTTCTCTCCCCAGAAAGAATGGCCAAGTTCAAGAAACCAACCAGTAACAAATGCTGGAGGGGCTGTGAGGAAAAAGGAACTCTTCTCCACTGTTGGTGGGAGTGTAGATTGGTGCAACCACTGTGGAAATCAGTGTGGAGAGTCCTCTACAAGCTAGGATTAGAGATCCATTCAACCCAGCTATCCCACTTCTGGGCATTTTCGCAGAAGAATTGAAAGCATCATACCACAGTGATATTTGTACACCCATGTTTATAGCAACTCAATTTGTAATAGCCAGATCTTGGATACAACCCAAGTGCCCATCAATCAAGGAATGTATAAAAAAGTTGTGGTATTTTTATACAATGGAGTACTAAGAGTACATTGAGACTTTTATAAGTAAATGGACACTACTTGAGACCATAATCATAAGTGAGATAAATCAAACCCACATATGTAAATACCATATTGTCTCCCTAGTGTAAGAAACTGAAAAAGTATATATGATCCAAAATCTACAATAAATACTATGTAAGCATAAAAATTTCTCAAAGAGCAAAAGTAATTGGGAAGGGAAATGGGAGAAGGAGGGAAGGGAAAAGGAAAAATATATAAATCTGTATATACGTCTATGTAAGATAACTAAAACGAACATACTGCTGAATATATTAGTTATTGACAAAGAAAGGTTAATACTGATATGATTAGATCAATTTTACATGTCTATATCCGTTAATGTAAACAACCATTTTGAAGGCAACGATACACAATATTGCAACCATTGTCAAGTTTCTATCATCCTGTTATGTAAACCTATGATGTTACTGTTGTGCATTTGCTCTAGTCATTTGTTTGTCTCTTTTGCTTTTTGTCTTTCTTATATGTGTCTTTTTTCTCTTAAATAAAAAAAAAAGAAGGAAGGGAAAAGGAAAAAGACATAAATTTATAAATAGGTATACATAAGATTGTTAAAATGACTATATTACTAAATGCATTAGCTATTGAAAAAGAACAGTTAATACTCATATGATTAGATCAATTTTAGATGTTTGTATCTGTTAATCTGAACAACCCCTTTGAAGGTAACGACATGCAATATTACAACTACTGTCAAATTCCAATCATCTCATTTTGTAAACCTATAATGATATTGTATCGGATTTGTTGTTGTTGTTTGTTTGTCTCTTTTGCTTTTTGTTTCTCTTTTCTGTGTCCATTTTCTCTTAAATTAAAAAAATAAAAACATGTAAGAAGAAATTTTTCAACCTTGCCAGAATTATGGGTGGGGTGTTAGAGTTTATGCCTGTCATGTACCTTTATTTATTAAGTTGTGGTTTGAATTTACTCTAACTACATGATTGAGAAAGAACCCTCACTACCAGTTGAAATTAACTTGAAGATTGGCACCTGGAACATTTAACATAATCAAATACAAAGCCTTTCTAGATGGATCATCCCTGGCCTATGAGGCACAAGATTTACATAAATAAATCCCACTGAAAATGAGTTGGTAATTTAAAATGCACAACAGAGAAACCCCAACATGATTAAGAAACAAAATATTTAGTCCTTCAAGGACAACAGATAATATGAAAGACATTTTAAAAAAGAAATCTGATTAAATTAGTTCAATGGGTATAACAATAATAGGTAATATAAAAATATTAAATTTCTCATCTAAAAAGATACATCAATAAATACTATCTTTCCATTGCTGAAAATACTAACTACAGTTTACATATGTTTTTGCAAGGCTTAAAAAGTTTACCCTAATAAAACAGAAGCATAAAAATGCACATTTTCAGGTTACTGATGAAAAGAATAGCAAATAGTGTATAAGAAAGTAATAGTTTATTGCCAGTAGATGTTCCAAGTACTTTATATGGACTTAGAAATGCAGAGTTTAACTAACTTGCCCAAAGTCAAATACCAGGAAATTGCAGAGTTATGTTCAAATCCAAAGGGATTTGGAATAGAACTCACTGGTAGAGCACTTGTTTGGCATGCCCAAGATCCTGGGTTTAATCTCCAGTACAGATAAACAAAAAACTTTTCAGTCTAGAAAGTCTTAATGTAAACTGGCTATGATTCAGAATGCATGACTGTACTAACTTTCCATTGCCAACAGATTAACACAAACCTTGCACTTTAAAACATTACCAGTTTGCTATCTTATAATTCTACTGATCAGAACTCTCTGTAGGTGAAAATCAAAGTGTTAGAGGACCTGAATTTCTTTCTGGGGACTCCTAGAGAGAATCTGTTTCCTGCTCATCTTGCTCTTGAAAAAATTCAATCTCTTACCTTTGCAGATCCCAGACTAAGGCTTCTATTTCCTTGCAGGATGTAACTGAGGACCACTTCCAACTTCAAGAGGATGCCCCAATGCTTTGGTTAATGGTCCTTTTCCACACTACAAAACCACACGATGGTCTGAGTCTGCCTTAAACTTCAAATCATCTCTGCTTCTTCAGTCTCATCTCTTTGTGATCTCTTCTGTACTTCTGCCTTCAATCTTCCAACCATTTTTTAACACTTAATGATCAGTAATTTGTGAATATTTAAATTGTGCTACACTCATGTGAGAAAAAAATTAGGTAACCATTAAGAAATTTCACCTTTGTCCCCTCAAATTATTTTTCAGTTTTCATTTTTAATTTTCATTAGTACATGTTTGCAGTCTGTAATGATTACACTCCTCAAGGGATGTTGATACACGTACATAACACATTTTAACTTTGCTTCCATCCCCTCATCTTCCTTCCTTCTCCCCTAACTCCTTTTGGCCCCCTCCACATTTGCAAAAGATTTAGCTTTCTATTTCCTATTACCTATCTTTTATTTTGTTTGAGTTTCTCATATAAGAAAATTATGTAAGCTTTTTTCACTTAATATTATGGTCTCAAGGTACATCCATTTTCCTGTAAATGAATCGATGTTATCCTTCTTTATGACAGAGTAGTACTCTACTGTATATAAACCCCACATTTTCTTTATCCATTTATCTGTCAATAGGTAGATAAGGCACTTCCAAAGATTTAGCTATTATGAATCATGTGGCTATAAACACGAGTATGAAATTTTTATATGTAAGTTCTAAGTTATTATACTTGTCTAATTTTTAGAATTCTAAGGTGTTTTTTAATTATTAAAAAGGGATAAAACAAAATTTCATAACAAGGTGATATGATAATAACGACAGTTAATACACTACATATTATCTTTAAAGTGGTTACTCAGAGTACAAATACAGGAATAAAATTTCTCCAATTGATATTAGCATAAACCCCTTCCTTTTCTATGAAATAATAAGCACACATTGTACATCTAATTTGAAATTTTCTTTTCCCTTCCTTCCTTTATGCTTTCTCCCATCCTAATTCTTTTTTTCCTTTTTAAAAATATCTTACCATTTCACAATACCTATTGTATATTTTAGACCCTATTTACTCTTTCAGTTTCTCACACTGGGGAGACAATATGATATTTACACATGAGAGTCTGATTTATTTCACTAGTGAGTATGGTCTCAAGTTGCATTCATTTACCTATCAAAGTTTCATTTATCCTTCTTTATGAATGAATAGTACTCCATTGTATAAAAATACCACATTTCTTAAAATCTATTCCTCAGTCTATTGGCATTTGGGTTGTTTCTATGACTTAGCTATTATAAACTGTGCTGCTATAAACATGTGTGCACACATAACACTGTGTATGATATTTTTAATTCTTCTGGGTAGTTTCCCAGAAAGAGAAATAGTTGGGTCAAGCAGGACCTCCAATCCCAGTTTTCTGAAGAATCTCCACACTGATTTCCATAGTAGTTGCATCAGTCTACACTCCCATCAACAGTGGAGAAGGGTTCCTTTTTCTTCACAGTCTTTCCAGCATTTGTTATTGGTTGATTTCTTGACGATAAAAATTCTTTCAGGAGTTGAGATGGAATCTCAGTGTTGTTCACTTTACATCTCTTGAGTGACCAGTGATGTTGAACATTTTTTTGTATATTTATTTCCAGTTTGTACTTCATCATCTGAGAATTGTGTATTCATCTCAGATGCTCATTTTTGGATTGGTTCTTTAAATTTGGGAGGTCTGATTTTTTGAGTCTATATATTCTCAATAGACTCAATATTTCTCTGAGGAATAGCTAGCAAACATTTTTTCCCACACTGTGGATTCTCTCTTCACTCTGTGGTTTCTCTTGCTGTGCAACAGTTTCTAATAAGATGGTGTTCCAATTTTTCATTCTTTGAAGTATTTCCTGTGCAGTTTGGGTTTTTTTCATGAACTCACTATCTCTATGTCTTCAAGACTTCTACCTACTTTGTCTTCCGGTAGATTTAGTGTTTTTGTTTTAATATTTAGATCTTTGATCCATTTTCAGTTTAGTTTAGTGCATGGTGATAGACATGTCTAGTTTTAGTCTTTGACGTGTGGAGAGTCAGTTTTTCCATCACCATTTATTAAAGAAACTATCTTTCTTCCAGTGAATGTGGTTGGCTCCTTTGTCAAAGGTAAGATGGTTGAGTGTCTTTGTAGTTGTGTCTGCATCTTCCAAGCAGTTCCATTGGTCCTCATATCTGCTTTTTTGCCAGTACCATGCTGATTTTTTCACTGTAGCTTTGTAGTATAATTTCAAGTCATGGATTGTAATGCCTCCTGCCTTGCCTTTGTTGCCCAGAATTGCCTTTGCTATTCTAGGTCTTTTCTGGTTCCAGATGAATTTTATTAATGTTTTCTCTACTTTTGTGAGGTATATAAATGGTATTTCAATTGAAATTGCATTAAATTTGTACATGAAATTTGACAGTAGGGTCATTTTCACTGTTAGTTCTTCCTCTCCAAAAGGAAAGGGTATCCTTCTATTTTCTGATATCTTCTTTGATCCCCTCTTTCAGAGTACTGTAATTTTCAGTGTATATATCTTTTACTTCTTTTGTTAGAGTGATTCATAAATGTCTCTCTCTCTTTATTTTTTGGTGTTACTGTGAAGGGTGTGGTTTTCTTAATTTCTCTGTCAGTGAGTTTGTTGTTTGTGTACAGGATTGCTATTGATTTTGAGTGTTGACTTCGTATCCAGCTATACTCCTGAATTTGTTGATTAAAACTAAATGTCTTTTGTAGGGGTTTGGGGGTCTTTTATATAGAATATCATGTCATCTGTGAATAATAACTTAAATTCTTTCTTTCCTACCCTTGTTACTTTTATTTTTCTCTCTTGACTAATTGCACTGGCTAATGTTTCCAGAACTGTATTGAATATGAGTGGTGATAGTAGACATCCTTGTCTTGTTTCTGATTTTAGAATGAAAGTTTTTAGTTTTTGTCCACGTAGCATAATGTCGACTGCTGGTTTGTTATAGATGGCTTTTATCTGATGGTGGTAAAGACCACATATCATGATTTTGTGTAAGGTTTTTATCATGCATGAATATTAGACTTTGTTTAAAACATTTTTTCCCCAAATCACCTCTATCATTAACCAACACCTAATATTCACCTCAGCTATATCTATTCAGATGCTCATTTGATTTTTGTCTTTGCCTCTGCTGATAGGGTGTATTGAATTTATTGATTTGCACATGTTGAACCATCCCTGTGTTCTTGGAATGAATCCCACTTGGTCATGGTGTATTATCTTCTTCTTTTCACTTTTAAAAATTTTATTTTAAAGAGAATAAAACCAAGCAAAATAAAATGGAATAAAGCCAGTCAAAACAAGACAGTGTAAGTGACACATGATTTCAAAACAAGATAATAGAAAATCCACAGTGGTTACCAAAATTCCTCTTGTCTCAAAATAGCTGCTCATACTTTCATAAACACTAAAATCAAACAAAATGGAACAGAATAGAACCAATAGAAACAAAATAATGAACGCAGTACAGAACTTCAAAACAAGATGATAGTAAATCTAAAATGGCTATTATCTTGTTAGCTTTTAAATAGCTGCACATGTCATCAGATATAATAAAATCAAACAAGATAAAACAGAATAAAATTTAACCAAGCAAAACACTGATAATGATACAGGATTTCAAAACACGATAATAGGGAATTAACAATGGCTATACCTTCAGAAGGAGATCCCCCATATATGCTGCATAGTGTTATCCTCTTAATAGACAATTAGGCTACCAGCTTTAGGCCTGCAAAGTCAGTGAAATACTAAGCACTACGAGCTTTAAATTGTATTTTACCTCATTAGCTATCATCGCAGCCTGTGTTTCTCCAGATCAGCTGATTACTTATGGCAGGGGAGGGGGATGTTGGCTCTTCTTTTCTCCCTGCCCACATGCCAGAAGGGGCTGGCATCTGGCTCTCCCACAGTCAGCCTGTGCATGGCATCAATTCACAGGACATCTTAGCTTCCTGTTGACTTCTTGTTCTCTTCTCCCACAATCTATGAATGGCACTGACTCACAGGAGAGTCCTGGCATCTGGCTCTCCCCCAGTCAGCCTGCACATGGTGCTGACCCACAGGTCTTAGCTTCTTGTTTACTTCTTGTTCTCCTCTCCCACAGTCTATGAATGGTGCCAACTCACAGGAGATGTCTGGGACCTGGCTCTCCCCCAGTCAACCTATGCATGGCACCTACCCAGAGGAGCTCTTAGCTTCTTGTTGACTTCTTGTTCTCCTCTCCCACAGTCAGCAAATGGTGCCTACTCACAGGACAGGGTTGTTGTCTGGCTTTCTCCAGTCAGCCCAGGAATGGTGCTGACCCACAGGAGGGCTTAGCTTCTTGTTCACTTCTTGTTCTTCTCTCCTGCAGTCCACAAATGATGCCAACTCACAGGAGAGGACTGATGACTATCTTTTTGACGATTTGCTGCACTCTGTGCTCATATCTGATTTAGGATTTTTGCATCTATGTTCATTAGGGAAATTGGTTGGTAGTTGTCTTTTCTCCTACCAGAAAAAGAGATCAGGGATATTACTTGACTCCAAGAATGAGTTAGGGAATATTGCTTCCTTTTCAATTTCATTAAGTAGTTTCAAGAGTATTGGCCTTAAATCTTCTCTAAATTTCTCATAGAATTCAGCAGTGAATTCATCAGGACCCAGACTTTTCTTTGTTGGAATCAAAGATGATTTTTGAATAATATGTTATTAAATATGATATATATTTTTTAATAAGTCAATTCAGGTTTAATAAATATAAGTATAATAAGTGTGGAAGGATGATTATGCACACATATGAATACACTAAAAATAATTCCCTGAGCAATTTTTCTGGAATGGACATTTATTACTTCTATATTAAGATTATTTAAAACTATGATTTCAAAACAATAAACATAGGAAATGCTTACCATATTTCACCAAAGTAAAAGCAATAGAATGAAGACACATAAAGAAAAAGTGTTATTTTGCTTTGTTACAGAGTGGTCTTGATTAGGACTAACTTTTACTTTCTGATTCATACTTTTTGCACAACAAAATTATTAAATAACCAAACTTGTCATTAAAACATCAAAGTACTGAAATTGAAACATGAAAGAAAGCCTGGGTTGGGGCTGGGGATATAACTCATGCACAGAACATGCCTGGCAAGCATAAAGTCCTAAGTTTGATTCCTGGTATCAAAAAAAAGAAAAGAAAAGAAAGAAAGAAAGAAAGAAAGAAAGAAAGAAAGAAAGAAAGAAAGAAAGAAAGAAAGAAAGAAAGGACGAAAAAGAAAATCTGGCTTTACAGGCAATTTTCATGTACATTGTTTTTACTTAAACCTCATGTCTCCAGCTCTTTCCAGGATTCCATGCAGCCTTGCCACATTATGGACTAGTCTTCTTGACAAGTCATCTGGGAAAGGAGATAGAATTGCACCATCTTCTAGGCAATTACTAATTTTTATTTTTATCAGCACATGTTGCAATACATAATGACTACATTTATTATGGGGAGTTGGTACATGTACATAGCACAGCTTAATTCATTTTAGATCCCATACCCCTGTCCTCTCTTCCTGATCCTTTCACCTCTTTATCCTTTCCCATTTGCTAAATATCTATCGCCTTTGCTTTAATATTTTTTCACTTTCTTTATCTCCTTTCCCTCCCTCTTTCTTCACCTCTTGAAACTTTCTAGTTGTGAATTATCTCCTCCCTACTTTCTATTATCTATTTTTATTCACTCTTTATATTTTGGGTTTCTCATATAAGAGAAACCATAAAATGTTTAAGTTCATGTCGGATTTGTTTCATTTAACATTATGGTCTCAAAGTAATCCATTTTAAAAAGAACTAATAGACACATCAATCTCAGCACATTTAGGCTGATATAACAAAATACCAAAAGCTGTGTGGCCTATAAATCACAGAAATTTATTTCTCACAGATCTAGAGGTGGGAACTCCAAGATCAAGTTTCTGGCACATTCAGTGTCAATGAAGCTCACTTTCTGGTTAATAACCACCTTCTCACAGTGCCACTACATGGCAAAAGGCACAGTACAGTTCTCTGGGGGCTTTTTTTATAAAAGCATTTTAACCTCATTCATGAGCATACCACCCTCATAAGCCTTCCAAAGTTCCTGTCTCCCAAGCCCATCACATTGGTGATTAGGGTTTCAATATATGAAGTATGGGGAGTTGCCAACATTTAGGCCGAAGCATCACCTCAAAAATTATACTGTATTCTATTTAAATAGTTTTACAAGAACTATTTTCAAATATTTACAAAGAATTAAAAAGTAATCACTAACAGGGAAGAATTTCAACATGATGCTTCATACAAAAAGCAGATGGCAAAGCAGCATGTATAATATAAACCTGCCTATGTAAAGTTATCTTTCTTTGGATTCAGAAAGCCATATGGTAGTATGTACAGAGAGAGGTCTGAAAGAATGTTCACAAAAATGTTGATAGTGCTTATTTATAGGTTGTAACATTTCCCAAGATTTTTGCTTTCATTTTTATAACTTTTAAAATTATGTTTAAACTTCTGGAAACAGAAAACTAAAAGAACTAAATGAGTAAATGAAGTCTTAATTTAAAATTTATCTAAACCATTATATTTGAAATTGAGATGCTTTCTTTAAAAGGAGTAACTGGTATAAGAAACCAGAAAAACTTGTCACAGGCCTTAATGGGAAGATTTCAGTAATTGGTAGAAATTGGAAATAACAGCTCCATAACTTTATTGATCTTTCTAAATATTCACAGTTTAAGGTTTCATTGACTCTGGAAGAACTAAGTTACAGAAACCATGAACACTTTGAAATGATAGAGCTATAAAGAAGAAAAGATTGGCAGGAGGTACTATGCCTCTGAGAATTCAGACTATGGATCTCAAATTCAAGTTAACACAAGAACATAGTTCTTCACAACAGAACTTACAGACAAGTCCATGTCTTCAGAAAACTAAGCAAGCAGAAGAAATCTTAAAAGTAACAGCTTCTGATACTTTCCCATCATGTGTGGTCTCCTTAGCAATAAGTTCAGTACGTGGTCATTCAACTTATCTGTCTTTAATTTTTAAATTTTAAAAACAAAACAACAACAAAAGAATAAAAACAATGATACGGAATTTCAAAACAAAGGAACAGAAAATTAACAGTATCTAATATAAATTACTATCACACAAGTATATCCAGAGGGGTTTCAGATGGCATGAGTTGTTCACATGCTGATTCTTTAAATAAACTGATCTCTGATCCCTGGGCCTGTAAACCTCTGTTCCTAGATATAGAAAAAAAATGCACTTCTCTTCCATGAGTCCCTCAGATATTTGAAACACACTGCAGAATCCATTCCTCCAATTTCTTTTTCTGAACAAAGCCTCATTCTTTAGCTGAAATACCCACTATCAAAGTCATAAGTCCTATGTACATAATTTAGTTGCAATAGTTAACTGTTGTATCAATTTGAGTAAGAAATGTCCATCAATTGGCTCTGTGTATGACTGATTGGATTTACTGAAGACGAAAGGCGCACCTTGGGCATGATTGCCAACAAATAGGCTTGTAGCTTGAATGGAATCAAAAAAGGAAAGAAAAAGAAAAGTTCACTTCTGTCTTTCTGGAGGAGCTCAAGTCCTCTCCTTTGCTTTGAACATCTGTCTCATACTTTCTCCAGTACAAACTTCAGCCTTCCATCCCAGACCCTTCAGCCTCCTCATACAGACTTATATGGGATTCTACAGTGAGCTCCAGACATTAGACCTTTGACTGGATCTTTCAGATCTCCAGCATGCAGACACTCCTTTTACACTCTACCACACCTGACTCTGCAGGAGGCCACTGTAATCCTATCTTTTAAAGTCTTATATATTTATGTATCTTATATGAAATCTGTTTCTTTAGTTGGCACTGACTGATACATTATTTTTTAATTACTGTTTTCAGCACAGAATAGAAGGAAATTATCACCCTCCCCCTTTTTTTCTGATTCTTGTGATTTTAAATGAAACTAAAATTGCATTAGGTGGTGGGAGGTGGCAATCTTTTCATATGACTGGGTATTACCACTGATTTTTCCAACTTTAAAAAAATGTGATTGATAAGTGGTATTATGCAGTTCTCACTCATGCAACTGTACAGAGTTGGTGTTCTTTGTTCAAATTTCTGGCCTTTCATTTATATATATTAAACATTTCATATTACAATAAAAATATTATTTTGAATATTGAGTTTGTCATCTCATGTTTTCTGTATTCTGCAGTTTGGGGCCATCTTTTAACTTGTGTGTCAAATGTGTCCTATCTTCATTTGAATCCTTGATGAAACCTTGAATAAAGCAGTTATAAGTGGATCTCTAAACCATTCACAAATTATATTCACTCCCATCCTTCAATCCATTAGGGATCTACTTGTGCTTATTGTTTATATTTTTAACTTTACATTTCTAACAAGGTCTTAGATGACGTCAATGTTGCTGATCTGCAAAAGAGTAAGAATTATTAGTTGAGTACTAATGAAATTCAACTTTGAAAAATGACACTCAGCTATATATTTCTTTAAAACCTTATCAGATAATTTTGATGCAAATTGGAAGTTAAAAACTATTGCTTGATCTTGGGATGGTGTCATACATCTGAGGGGCAGAGGAAGGAGGATCACAAACTTGACCCCAACCTGGGAAGTTTAACAAGAACCTGTCTCAAAATGAAAAATAAAATAGGACTGAAGATCAAACTTAAAGCAAAGGACCTGGATTCAATCCCCATTCCTGAAAAAAGAATCATTTAAGCCTAAATGCATAATGTGATGGAAAATACTGAAATAATAACTATCTCACATTGCCTTATTTCTAATTCAAATTAGAAAAGAAAATGAAGTAGCACAGATATCCAAAATTGCATAAAACCCTGACCATTAAGTAGGAAGGCTTGTGATAGCTGCAAAAATAAAAATCAAGATTCTGGTTGGGAACACAGGGATTTGAACCAAATTGAGCCACCTAAACTGAAAATTGATTTGGAAATATCATTAGCATGATTTACCCCATACAATTCCCAAAGCTTCACTAAATTTTTCTTTTTTTTTTTCTTCACTAAATTCTTTAATAATCAATTCAGACAAAGTTTAGAGGTGACATATATTCCAACTAGGATTGCTTGAGTATTTGGTCATCTTAGAGACTCAGAAGCCATCAGTCAGAGTGTATGCACACTTTTTTGCAGAGGCAGAGGAACTAACAAAGTAATCACCAATTTTCCTTATCATGAACTTCATTGCTTTGGAGCAGAACAGGCCAGTTTGTGTCTAATTCCAAGTGGAAGACTGTAAACAATCAAAAGCTGAAGTGTCTGTACTTTCAGGGTCCTGACATTAAAACATCATCAATGACTTCAGTAATGCTTTTTCTTTCACCATCTAGACAGGGCAGTAAATTGGATGGAGACAATGTAGTTTACAATTTATGAAAATATGCTGAAACTTGTGGAGTGTAATTTTCTGTTATGATAATAAAATGCTTCCAGGCACACAAAGATGCAATTTGGTAACCCTGTCATGGGTCTCTGGGTCTCCTTTTGCTTCCTTTTAACCTTTATTACTTCACACTGTATGGAGAAGTAAATGAGAGGCTCATATGAGGGCTCCTTGCACGATTTCTTTGTGTTACACATTCTTTGGCCTACCAGCAGGGCCAACAGGCAAGGCTGGCCCCTTGTAAGTAAACAAGATCCAAACATCATAACCCAGACAAGATAGAGAAGAAATGGGAATCTGCAGACCTGGATCTAGACCTTGGTCTGTGGGCTGACTTGGGAATGTCAACATTTCTCAATGGCCCTCCAGTTGCTCTTTCATGAAATAAACTAATTATATAAAATGATCTCTAGAGCCCTTTTTGGGACTTGGCATGATATGCATGCTAATAACAGTGGTAATGATAGTAACAGCTAACAATTATTAGGCATTTACTAGTATCAACAACTATTCTAAATACTACATAGGTACTGACTTTTTGGTCTGTTTTTAGTAGATACCACTTTATCTCAATTCTACAAATGAGAAAACAGGTTCAGAGTGGTTAAATAACTTTTTCAAGGTCACACAATTTATGAGTAGAAAACAAAACATTTTAGTCTCAAAATCTGAACTCTTAGCTATGGCATTCAATATTCTCATGCTATTATTTATATTTACTAGTCTCTGTAAATTTCATAGAAATGAAAAAAAGTTCAACTTATAATCACAGAAGATTCTCTAACCGTGACAATTAGATGGGATCTCCTATAATTGCCCAAGGAAACAGACAAACTTTAGCAAGGTCTTCAGTAAAGTTCCCCAATCAAATTGATCATTTCCATAACTCCCATCTGTTTAGCTTTTCTGCTCAGGTTCCTTCATTCCAGCCACTGGCTGACTTCACCAAGACTTTTCTTTGACCTTCCCTTTCAATCATCAGGCTTCAATCTATACTCTCTTTTCTTTCCATATAGATTTCATGCTGTCTCACTTTAAATTTTGACTTATCAACTCTTTTGCTCTGTTTTTTTCTTCATTGACTCACTTGGAAAAGCACCTGAACTCTCTATGAATCCATGTGCCTTGGGACTCTTAAGACCACATCCAAAAAATCACAAAATCTTCCAAACGGGTTCCCCTTGAAAATCACAAATTCCTACTTCAGCACACCTTTTTGCTCCACAGAGAAACTTCTGTCCCTAGTTAGCTGTTCTCACATTCACTGAAGGGATTGTTTCAAGTCTTCTACATTCTTATATCTCCATTCCTTTGACTTTACTCCTTTTAATAGAAGATGGTCTTTTCTCCTTCTTAGAAAAAATAAAAACCATCACACAGTAATTCCCTCATCTTCTGGACTAAATCTGCAATTTACCTGCATTCCTCATCGGTGTTTTCTTCCTTTCCTCTTGAGAAAAAAAAGAAAAAAACCTCTTCTTTAACATCAATCCTACCCTGTACCTTGAATTTTGCCCTCCTGTCTTCTTGAGAACTTGGACCTTCTCTGATATATATTTTAATATTTTACCCTCTAGTGACCCCTTATCCATGAGGCTTTAAACATATTCAATGGTTCTATTATGTGGAGAGGGAATTGTCTCCCTCCAGTCCTACAGCAATTTCTTTAGTTGTGTCTCCTCTCATTTATAGTTACATTTTTCAAAGAATTATTCTCCCCTGACGTGCCCACATTATCTTTCCTATCCATTCCTTTTCACTGCAGAATGGATTCTGTCTTGGTCACTTTCTAATCACTGGGACAGGCACTCAACACCCACAATTTAAAGGAAAGTTTTATTTTAGTTCATGGTTACAGATCAGAGACAGCTGACTCACAGGCAGAAATGGCATGGCAGAGGATCATAGTGGAGGAAAAGCTGCTTATGTCATGGTGTTCAGGAACCAGAGAGAGAAGGGAGGCACTGGGGAGGAAGATATAAACTTCAAGTTCACATGCTAAGTGATCTGCCTTTAACCAGGTCCATCCTGCTAAGAACAAGTCACCAGTAAAGGCCCCATAATCCAATCAATTTCCACAGCCATAGCTCTGAACATATGAGACTTGGGGGGGGCATTCCAGATATAAGCCATAACAGCTTCCTTAGACAATCTTTATTCTTTTGTGTTGACACTGGAGACCAAAGCATCACCTTTGATAGGTGCAGTTTATTTTTTCATGGATTTCTGTGTCACAAGCTTCTTATGTTTTTTTCTTTTAATACCCCACCCTAGTCATTATTTCCCACTTGTCTCAGAGTTATGGTCTCCTTATATTCTTCTTTGGTCATTCCATTCAATGCATGGCTTCAATGATCATATTTATGCTGATGACTCAGACATACATATTTGTAGTAGCATTAAAGATAAATTTCAGGCAAAGTAAGATTTTAAAGAATTAATGTAAGTAAGAAGCAATTTATGAGTTGGGAAACAACAGATTGAAAGGTTAACTGTTCTTATTACAAAGCATTAGAGTTGAGTTTTCATGAGAAAGCAAAGTATAAAATTATTTGATTGATTAGTTTCAAAATTGCCTTTTTTGGTTAACCTCACTGAAAAATCCCTAGTTACATAGTCATATGTTAGGTGGCTGCTTACAATTGGTTGAGGTTAAATTTTGTTCTATCTGACATAAATGTTGACCGGAAATGACCCAGGTTAAATTTCACTTAGTTTTGCAAAATAAGTAAAGCTGAAGTCACTTGTGCGATCTAATTGATGTTATGTGCTTAAGTATTCGTACCTGATCTCCATTTTAATTTAGCTTAATATAGTTCAGATAGCTGTCCCAAACTTCTGATTCCCCCTTGCAACTCCTTGGGCATCTTTAGTTGGAGGTACTACACATACTACCAGCCTGCTCAAAACTGAATTGAATTCCTTATCTATCACTAAAACCTGTTTTTATATTTTTTATAATGATGATGCCAGTTGGCTTAACAAAAAACCTGGTTGTGATGGTTAAACTTAATTGCCAACTTGATTGTTTGAAAGCTCTCTTACTTTTCTCATTGCTAAAACAAAATACCCAAAACCCAATATTAAATGGGAAAAAGGTTTATTTAGTTCAGAGTTTGTAGAGGTTTTAGTTCATAGTTTGTAAGCTCCAAAGCAGAGTGGCACATGGCAGGACATTGCAGAGAAAACTACTTCATGGTGCCCACAAAGTATCAAAAGCAATGGGGGAGTCTTATCAACATCTTTCTGTCCTTTCATCTTTCCCAGGCTACTTGGACTAAGGTGGTGCCAAGCCAAGCATTAGATTGAGTTAATAATCATTCATGCTTAATCCTAGCACCCTCGATCCTAGCATTACACCATAAGTCAGTCACACACTCTAGATTTAGCCGTCTCTGAAAAAAGCCCCACCCAAGACTATCTAGGCTTTGGGAAAACATCTAGATACAAACCATAATATTTGGCTTCTGATCCCAAAGACTCATGCACATTCCTTTATGCAACGGCATTTTGTCCATCTCCAAATGTTTCCAAAGTCCTAATAATTTCAGCAATGCTGGAAAGTCCAAATCCAAAGTCTCCTCTGAGATTTAAGGCAAACCCTTATCTGTGAGCCCCTGTACAAATAAAATGAAAGTTAAACACTTCCAAGATTCAATGGTACAAGATAGACTTTACTGTTCCAAAAGATACAAAGAGCCTGGAGATTTTGAACTCCACCCAGCCAGGCTGAAGGTTTCAGCACCACCCTCCAGGATTGAGTCTTCTCTACCTGCACAGAGGATTTCAGCTCTGCCCAGGGCAGCATCCCAGGGCAATCCATCAGGGAAATGCTCGACCAGCCTCACAGGACACAGAGGTACTGAGCCTAGACCAGTGCAGAGCCCCAGAACTTCTCATCAGGGAGCAGCCAGCATAGCTGCAGGGCCTTGGAGAATTTGAACTCTGTCCATTAGAACACAAGGTGCCAACTCCATTGTTCGGGGAAGTGGCCATGCAGCAGGTCCTAGAAATTGTGAACTCCATTCAGCCAGGAGCAAGGCCCTGGCACCATACACCAAGGGTGCATTCTGGATTTCCCCACACTCCAGAAGCTCTGAAATCCTCACAGCAAGATGCAAGTTCCCAGTGGTACCACACTCTGGGGTGCAATCCACCTAGTCACCTGAGTCCCAGAGAAACCAAACTCCACCCAGCCAGGCAGGAGGCCCCAGAGTCACACCACAGGGGTAGGTCTCTGCTAGCCACCTTGGTTGCAGAGGTTCTGAACTCTATATAGCCAGGTTCTACACCCTGGTGACAAGCTCCAGAGATGTGCCCTTGCTAGTGGCAGGGAGGATACAAAATTTGTCCAGCCCAGCATTCCAGAGCAAGCCAGCAAAGTGCATCAGGGGAACACATGGCCAGTCTCACAGACCACAGAGCACAAGGATCCAGTGCCATACCTGAGGGTGTGACCCAGCTAGCCACAGAGATATTGGAGGATAGAAGCCCTACACAGCATGGTGTTCCAGTGAAATTCATCAGGAGGCTGCCTGGACAACCATGCAGGTTCCAGAGGAAAATGACAAAATGAAAGAGCAAGATGCAGTCTCAGTCCTCCATCCCACAAAGAACAAACCCAAGAGACACTGAAATGGAAGACACTGGGAATCACACAACTGAACTTTCTGAAATGATTACAACAGAAGTAAAGAAACAACTCCATGAAGCTACAGACAAAACAAGGTCAGAAGTAATCTCTCAGCTAAAAAATGAAATGGCAATCATTATGAAAGAAGCTATGTGTATCTAAAGAAGATCAAGATAAGAAATAGAAGAACTTAAGAAAATGATGCAACTTTGAATTAACAAAATAAGACACTAATAGAATGCATGAAACAGATTTGAAAGGAAATTCAGGAAATTAAAAATTCCATTGAAATTTCACAAAACCACTTGAAAGAAGCTAAAGATGGAGTCTCAGATCATGAAAACAGCATGAAAGCTTATGATCTCAAAAGAAAAGTTCTCTTAAAAATAACAAGGAAACAGGAAACAACAATTTAACAGCTGCTAGATCATGCCAAGAGGAACAATATAAGATTAATAGGTGTCAATGAAAAAGCAGGGGTCAATAGGAATGACCTGTGAAGACTATTTGCAGAAATAATAGCAGAAAATTTTCCAAACATGAGAAGAGAAACTGGTGTACACATAACTGAGTCATACAGAATGCCAACTAACCATAAGTAAAATAAATCTTCATCCAGACATATAATAATTAAGATTCCAGAAATTCAGCACAAGCACAGAATACTAAAGTATGTCAGAGAAAAGAAACAGATCACCTATGAAGGAAAGCTATCAGAATTACAGCAGACTTCTCAACACAAACCTTCAAGTCAAGAAGAACTTGGAGTGAAGAATTTCAAATCCTGAAAGAAAACAACTTTCAACCCAGGTTGACATATTCTACAAAACTATCTTTAAAAATTTATGGAGAAATAAGATACTTCCATGAAAAAGAACACATGAAGAAATTCATGGTCACCAAACCAACACTACAAAGAGTACTAAAAGACACTCCAGAAACCAACAAAGATAACTATAATCCCAAGAACAATAGCAAAAGGAAACCACTAAGCAGGGCAAACAATTAAACAGAAAATGTAGAAAACCAACATCAGAAAGATAAATTGACGGGGATAAGTCAGTACATATCAGCTATATCAATCAATGGAAATAGTCTCAACTCATCAATAAAAAAACAGATTGGCAAAGTGGGTTAAGAAACAAAATCCAACAATATGCTGTGTACAAGAAAAACATTTAACTCAAAAGGAAACTCACAGACTAAAAATCAAAGGATGGAAAACAATTTTGCATGCAATAGGAACCCAGAAAAAAGCAGGGGTAAGTATTTCATTTGTAGACAATGTGAACTTCAAACCAAGAATGATCAAAAGAGATAAAGATCACTACATGCTTGTTAGGGGAAAACTTCAAGAGGAAGAGATTAAGATCATAAATATATATGTGCCAAATATGGGAGCACCCAATTATGTAAGACAAATCTTAATAGACTTGAAAAACCAAAAAAAAAAAAAACCAATAATACAGTTATAACAGAGGACCTTAACACTCCATTGTCACAAAGAGAAAAATCAACCAAAGATAAAATCAGCAAAGAAACAACAGAACTGAATCAAACTTATGAAGAAATGAACCTAGCAGATGTACACTGAGTGTTGCACCCAATAACATCAGCATACACATTCTTCTCAGCTAAACATGGGTTATTTCCTCCAATAAATCCATGCATATTATATAACCATAGTGCAATAAAATTGGAAATTAATGACAAAAATCCCACAAGAACCCCACAAACACATGGAAATCAAATAATATTCTTCTAAACAATCAATGGGTCACAGAAGAAGTTAAACAGTATCTACAATCAAACAAAAATGCAAATACAAATTACCAGAACCTGTGCGACACAATGAAAGCAGTCCTCAGAGGGAAATTTATAGCACTAAACTCCCCATCATAAAAATGGAAAGAACACACATAAACAACCTATTGTTTTATGTCATACTTCTAGAGAAAAAGACAAGTCAAGCCCAGATCCAAAAGAAGGGAGGAAATTATAAAAATCAGAGCAGAAATTAATGCAATTGAAACTAAAAAAACAATACAAATAATTAATGAAATGAAGAGTTGGCTCTTTGGAAGAACAAATAAAATTGATAAACACTTAGCCAACCTTATCAAAAAGAGGAAAGAAGAAACTCAAATCCATGCAATATAAAATGAAAAGAGTAAAGTCACTACAGACCCTGTGGAAATACAGAAGATCATCAATACCTACTTCAAAAACTATTGCTTCCATAGGTTCGATAACATACAACAAATGGACAGATTCCTAGAAACCTATGAATTACTAAAGCTGAATCAAGAAGATGCAAAACTGCTGAATAAACCAATTTTAGCTAATAAAATTGAAAAGTAATTAGAACCTTACCGACAAAGAAAAGTCCAGGTTATTCACTGCTGAATTCTACATGGAATTTAGGGAAGACTTAATGCCAATAATCCTCAAACTCTTCAATGAAATGGAAAGGGAAGCAAGTTTCCCTGACTCATTCCTGGAAGCAAGTAGTACCCTAATAACAAAACCAGAGAAAGACCCAACCAAAAAAGAAAATTACAGGCCAATCTCCCTAATGAACATAGATGCAAAAATCCTCAATAAAATACTGGCAAGCAGAATACAGAAAGTCATCAGGAAGATTATACACCATGATCAAGTGGGATTCATCCCAGGAATGCAGGGATGGTTCAACATACAGAAATCAATAAATGTAATACACCATATCAACAGAGCCAAGGACAAGAATCACATGATCATCTCAATAGATTCTGGAAAAGCTTTGGACAAAATCCAACACTAATTCATAACAAAAACCCTACAGAAAATCAGAATAGATGGTCTCTACCTCAACCTGATAAAAGCCATATATCATAAACCAACAGCCAACATCTTTCTAAATAGAGAAAAACTGAAAACTTTCAACCTAAAATCAGGAACAAGACAAGGATGTCTATTATCACCAATCCTATTCGGTATAGTTCTGGAAACATTAGCCAGAGGAATTAGACAAGTGAAAGAAATAAAAGAAATAAGGATAGGAAAAGAAGAATTTAAATTGTCATTATTTGCAGATGATATGATACTGTACATGGAAGATCCACAAAAATGCATTGACAGACTTGCAGATGTAATAGCCAAATTCAGTAATGTTGCTGGATGTAAGGTCAACGTTCAAAAATCAATGGCATTCCTGTACACAAACAACAAATTCATGGAGAGAGAAATAAGGGAAACTACACCCTTCACTATAGTAGTATCCAAAAAAAAAAAAAGAAAATTTCGGAATCAATCTAGCAAAGGAAGTAAAAGGTCTATACAGTGAAAATTACATTGATCTGAAAAAGGAAATTGAAGAGGATTTCAGAAAAAGGAAAGACATTCCCTGTTCATGGAAAGGAAGAACAAACATTGTGAAATTGGTCATTCTCCCAAAATTGTTATACAGATTCAATGCAAACCCAATCAAAATAACACTTGGATACCTCACAGAGCTAGAGAAATCATCCCTGAAATTCATCTGGAACCAGAAGAGACCTAGAATAGTAAAGGCAATTCTGGGCAACAAAGGCAAGGCAGGAGGCATCACAATCCCTGACTTTAAACTGTATTACAAAGCTACAGTGATAAAATCAGCCTGGTACTAGAATAAAAACGTACTTGAAGATCAATGGAATAGATTAGAAGATGCAACCACCACTACAAATGCACTCAGCCTCCTCATCTTGACAAAGGGGCCAACATGTACATTGGAAGAAAGATAGCCTCTTTAATAAGTGCTGCTGGAAAAACTGGCTTTCCATGTGCTGTAAACCAAAACTAGATCCATGTCTATCACCATACACTAAACTAAAGTCAAAATGGATGAAAGATCTGAATATTAAAACAGACATTAAATTTGCTGGAAGACAAAATCAGTAAAAGTCTTGACAACATAGGAGTAGGCAGAGAATTCATGAGCAAAAATCAAACTGTGTGAGTAATACTTCCCAGAATCAACAATCGGGATTTCATGCTATTTAAAAGTTTTTGCATGTCAAAGGAAATCTCCAACAGAGTAAAAGATAACCCACGAATTAGCAAAATATCTTAGCCAACTCTCCCTCAGACAAAAGACTTCTATCTAAAACATATAAAGAATAAAAAAATCAGGCCCCAAAATTCAAGGACCCAATCCAAAAATGTGCATCTGAGATGAATACACACTTTTCAGATGAAGAAATTCAAATGGCAAGTAAATATATGAAAAAATGTTCAACATCAATGTTCATTTGGGAAATGCAAATTAGAACAACACTGAGATTCCATCTCACCCCACAAAGAATGACCGAGATTAAAAAAAATCAACTAATAACAAATGCTGGAGGAACTATGGGAAACAAAGGAACTCTTCCTAACTGTTGGTGTGAGTGTAGACTGGTGCAACCACTGAGGAAATTAGTGTGGAGATTCCTCAAGAAACTAGGATTAGAGATTCCATTTGACCCAGCTATCCTTCTTCTGGTCATTTTCCCAGAGGAATTGAAAACATCATACCATGGTGATATATGTGCACCCATGTTTATAGCAACACAATTTATAAAAGCCAAATCTTGGGAACAACCCAAGTGCCCATCAATCAAGGAATGGATAAAAAGATTGATTATTTTTATACAATGGAGACTACTCAGGTATCAAGAAAGATTGCATTAAGACTTTTATTAGTACATGGACACGATTTGATACCATATTCATAAGTGAAATAAGTCACATGTGTAAATACCATATTGTCTCCCTATTGTAAGAAACTGAAACAATATATATGATCCAAAATCTACAATAAACACTGAGTAAGGGTAAGAACCTGTTCAAAAAGCAAAAATAATTGGGGTAAGAAAAGTAGGAATGAAGGAAGGGAAAAGGAAAAAGACATAAATTTGTATATATGTATACATAAGATAACTAAAATGACTATACTATTAAATCGATCAGTTATTGAAAGAGAACAGTTAATACTCATATGATTACATCAATTTTACAGTCTATATCTATTAATCTAAACAAAGCTTTTTAAGGTAATGATATATCATATTGCAACCATTGTCAAATTCGTATCATTTTGTTTTGTAAACCTATAATATTACTGTACTGGATTTGTTGTTGTTTGTTTGTGTCTTTTGCTTTTCATCTTTCTTTTCTGTTTCTTTTTTCCCTTAAATAAAATAAAAAAGATACAAAGAGGGGAATAATACAAAAGAATGAGACAAAAGCACTTCCAAAGTCCAGCAAGGCAACCATTAAGTCATGTTGTTCCATGTGCAGTACCCAAGGCAATTTGTGCCAAGCTGTGAACTCCAAAGGTCTCGGATAGCTCCACCTCTACGGTACTTTCACTGGATGTAACTCCCATGGCTTCTCTCTTGGGCAGGCTCTGCTCATTCTTTGCAGTTTTTCCCAGATGATCCATGCTCCTGGCTTTTCCAAACTTTTGAGGTCTCCACTGCACCTTTGGCTTTACTCTCACAGCTTCACACACTACCCTTAGTGGGGCAAACTTCTTGATCCTCTAGGACTTCTGAAATCTTGGTAAAAGTCTTCCTGAATCTACAGCTCTTGAACTCTGTATGCACTTAAATCTAGCACCACATGGATGATCTTAGTGTCTTCCACCAACTGAAGCTGTGGTCAGGCTTCCCTCTCCCTTAGCCTTAAGGCTCAAGTACCTGGATTACTGAGCACTCTGAACCCAATTCTCTAGGCCATAACCATTCTGGAACATTGTGCTCTGGGACTTTCTTCTCAAATCTAAGTCTTTCACCTTTGCAACTCTGTGGTTGCAGAGGTTGGACTCCTGCTGTCGCTTGAGTTATCCTCAGGCTATTATGTCTGTTGTCTTTTTCCAAAAAACTTGGCACTTTCTTACTAGTCTTTTCAGTGTCCAATTTCTCCTATGTTCCATCTTTGTAGGCCACAACTTTACTGGAAGTTCCTTTCTGGATAAACTGAAAACATTTTTTAATTAATTAAGTTTATTAATAGTTGTACATAATGATCACATTCATTATAGGGAATTTGTACCTCTACATGATATAATTTCACTCTTTTCTTTATCATTCTCTTACCCTCCTTCTTTCAACTCCTCTATCTCTTCTTACTTACAAAAGCTTTGTTTCCATTTTTTGCTTCTTTTCTCATCATTTTTTTCACTTCCTTCCTTTCCCCTCTCCCTTCCTATTCCCCTTCCCATTTGATCAATTTCTTTCTATTTCACATCTCAAAATGTTTTAAATTATTTTGGTGGTTTCTTTGCTCTTGATTCTCAGCATAAATCTGACTAAGTGTCCCCAACAATAGCTATACCACTGCCTCAACATTAGACTGCCTTGAAATTTCTTCTAACAGATTAATTAGTTTGCCACTCTTAATCTTAGTCTCAGACAATGTCTCTGAACACAAATAAAATGAAGAGCAAGTTTCTGTTAAGGTGTAACACACATTATCTGGAATCCAGCAGCCAATTCAGTCCTTCTTCCCAATCAAAACCTCCTCAGAATGGAATTTACTGGCTGTATTTATATCAACCTTCTGGATATCTGAGCTCTGACCAGAGTCTCCCATCAAGTGTAGCCTAAGGCATTCCAGCTCTACTTTTTCAGCTCACATCTCTAAACCTTTCCAAATACTTCCCATATATGAATCCCAAATGCTTTTGAACCACATGGTAAAGGTATAGTCACAGCCATGATCCCACCTCTCTGGTACCAAATTCTGTCTTAGCTACTTTTCTCATTGCTGCAACGAAACATATGACACCCAAAGTTAAAGGGGGAAAGGTTTAGTTTGCTAACAGTTTGTAGAGGTTTCAGTCCATTGTTTGCTGTCTCCAAGGCAGAATGGCATATAGCAGAGGGGCATCACAGAAAACTGTTCATGGCATCTACATGGTAGCAAAAGCAGCAAGGAAGGGAAGGATTTAACAGCATTTTTCTGTCCTTTCGCCTTACCCAAACTACTGTACCAAACCAATAAGGGGATTGATTTAGTGATCACCTACCCTTAGTGATAATGCCTTTAATCCTAGCATTGCACCATGAGTCAATCATGCACTTTAGATTTAGCCACCTCTGAAAAAACCCCACCTATGAGGTTTGATGGGACATCTAGACATAAGCCATAACAGAACCCATGTAGGTATTTAGTAAAGTATGATCGTGGGTGTATCTGGGTGGGTTATGGAGGTGTGACTATGAGACTTTATACAATCCCTTATTCAATCAATTCTGTCACTATTTTGAAACTCTGTGTCCCATCTTCCACAAACCAGTCAGCTTTGCTCCATTATGCCTTTCTACCATGATGTTTCCACCCTGGAGCTACCCTGCCACGGATTAACCTTTGAAACCATCAGAGAAATTAAATCTCTCTTCCTTTAAATTGTGGGTATTGGGTACTTTGTACCAGGAACAGAAAAGCTGACCAACTGATTGGTATTTGTCATTGTCTCCTCCTTTATTTTTATCACTTGTATCTAACCAATTTCTATGTCTTATTGATTCTTCACCCAAATTTGCTGTTTCCAGCATCATTGCACTGCCATTTAGCAGATCATTATTTTCATTATCTTGGACAACTAAAGCAAAACCTTCTTAACTTGTCTTCATGCCTCCAACGTTCACCTGCTACTTATTTTCCACATTTCAAACTACATCATTTTTTCTTAACACTATACCAATCTACTTCTTTTTTCATTTGGATACATTTCAGTGTTGGATTTCTAATTTAGAATAAAGTCCCTTAATCAAGCATAGATCTCCATGAAAGAAAGGAAGTAAGTAAGAGAGATGTGTTTCTTCTCTTCCTACACAGACCTATTTTTAGCCTAATGTGTTTGTCTGAGTGGCTAGATTCCATGGGGATTGGTGCTGTAGAAATAAATAGAGACAAGACAGTGTAGGTGATGGCACAAGCATGTAAATGATGAGGTGGCGAGGAGGAATAGGGGTAGTAGAAGGAGCAGGAGGAGAGGCAGAGAGACAGAGAGACAGAGAGAGACAGAGAGAGAGAGATGAGTGGTGAGAGGCATAAGGGCCAGTGCAGATGACAGTGTGGAGTAGTCTTCTTGTCCCCCAGCATGCCCTAACAGTGCTGCTTCCTACTTATTCCTGTGAGGAAATTGCAATCTACCTTATAGTGCCTTCACAGACTTCTAACAGGTGGAAAGAGGCATGAGCAATTTCATAGCAGAAACGGAGCCATAATACACAAGAGTCACAGGAGCCATGATACACATATCAAAACATAACGTGTGTTTAAATAAAAAAATACTGTAAAAGATATTGTCATTAATATCCTTCTACCTCCCCTCATTCAACTGTACTTATTCCATTGTTTTTAACACTTTCTGAAGCAGTCCTGAAGTCCAAAGTGTCATTTGGCAAAAGCATTCACCGTATTCTTTTTTATCACACCTCGTAAAGACATTCATGAAAGAGAACCTCCAAACTGCTTTAGAAAGTGGCAAGAATGATGGTACAAGCAAGTTTGAAGTGAATAAAAGCATTTTAAGGGGATTAATTGTAAAGTTCTTCTACTGTAATAAATATGTTAACAATTTAAATGTTTACCTATTTTTTGGCCATTCTTTATAATCCAGAGTGACACAAACTATGGCCTTAGGAAGGAAGATGTCAAAGTAGGAAATGGCAATTTTGCTTTCAAGAAAACAACATAAACATCTGAAATAAAGTAACAAAGAAATGTGAACGGTAAAGATTATTTCATTTGTAAATGGTACAAATTTCAGATTATAAACTTAAACTTCATTGTTATCATACATGTGCACATGGGAGTATAAACATTTTTCCTTCCAATTAATTTCTTTTCACAGAAACAGATAACTAAACCAATGCAGTTTAGTTGATGTGCTCAAAACTTGGGGGAAAAAGACCAGCAGTTTTCATTAGTCCATTCTCTACAAAAATTTGCTGGAAACTGAAGATTTGATTTCACATAGTCTTATTTCATAAAAGGTGTCTGAAATAAAAATATGTCATTTGTTTACTGACTTTCTCATCTGATAATGAACAACTAAAGGAATGGGAGGTAGACAATAGAGAGAAAATATTTTAAGCAGCTAGAGAAATCCAGTTCTGAAATTGCATACTTGTAACTCTGAATCACATAGTAACTGAATGGCTAATAAAAATTATAGGTATTGAAATGAATGTTGCAATGGTTATTAAAATTTATATTAAATCCTAAACAAGCCTAATGAAAATAGCAACAGTTTTCCAAGTGCTTACTATGTTCAAGCAGTGTATTAAATAGCACAGATCATGATTCTATTTGATTCTCTCAACAAAAATTGCATTTTACCAACAGGGACTGAGCTCTCAGTGAGGTTGAATAACTTATACAAATATAAGCCACTGTGTAATAATGGAGCTGGATTTTCAGTTTCAGTAAACCAACTCCAGAATTATCATCTATTATACCGTACACCTTAACCCTTTCACTCCTGAAATATACTATGCCCAGAAAAGCATAAAAAAGCAGTTGTATTGCCTGAAACTTATGAAATAAATTCCAATTCTCAAAAATAAATGTTCCTGAAGTTAAAAAAGTAACATTGTGGGATGGGAACAGCAAATATGGCAGATGGGAAAAGACAATAAAAAGAAGTACATAGAAGAGATTCTCTTGGGTCTCTGTCTTTTTAACTCAACCCAGTTATTTGCTAGCACAACTTTTTGGTAAGGAAGTCTTCCACAATTTTTGTCTTCCTAGGAATATCACTAAAGGGGATATTTTCATATTGACTAAATATATAAACAGGGGTTCATTATGTCCATTGCCAAATGACTTGCCAGTATGCCATTTTGGATAGGTTGTAGACTGTCTCAGGATTAAAATGTTCACAGACCAGATTTTACACTTTCCATGGATGTCAATTAACATTGATTGTATGTCACCAGCAGTTGGACACACCTATATTGTTGTAATCACCAATTGTTTGCCTTCATTTCACATGTGATGAAGTGATGAGGTTTGCCATTGGCAAAAATGCCAAAAATTAGACCATTCATTAGAAAGTAGTTTGGCATCTTCAGTGAAGCACGTACTACAGTGACACCAAGCTCCTCAGTATGGGCCTTAATGTATATGTTGAGTAAAAAAATTTGCTAAAGAAATTATGAAAGTAAGTACTATTTATTGAATCCCTGCTAAGTGTACTATTTCATGTGCTTCACAAACATCTCCAAATATTGTAGAAATCAGGAAAAGAAAGAAATATTATATATGTTTTGATATGAAAACTGAAATTTAAAAAAATTAACTGATTTAATTCAGACTTAGACTGCATGGAATAAAAGCCTGCCTGAGGTGATTCCAAAGTCTCCTTATTTCTGTTATGGAAAGAAAAAGGAGAGAGCAAAGGAAAGAGAAGGAAGGAAGGGAGACAGAAAAAGAAGGAAAGTGGAAGGAAAGAAGGAAGGAGAAAAATCTAACATCAGGATCCAGCCTCTGACACACATGGTGACAACATTTGTACAAAAAAAATTACAATTTGTGGGTTTTCAGTTAATCAAATTATCTGCACGACCTTCAAACCATCAATAGGCAATGTCCACAATGAGTGGAAAGAAGCATTGTAGGCAGATGGTTTACAAAATGAAAATAAGGGTAAGCAGTGTGTTGATATTAATTTTCAATGATTGCTGCCTTTGCTATTTTTTTCATTGTCCTCCACCCTTTCTGTTCTAAAAATACAAAGTAACATGAGAGAAAACTAGTTTCCAGGCCCAGTTATTGTTTTCAAAAGAGATAAAACAAATGAGAATAAGGGCAGAATTTCTAGAAAGTTCACTTCCTCCAAGTCTCCCCATTTGCCTCACAGTATGCACACATTGCTCTGTATCATCTTGTTCACCTTCAGGCCACAGGAATAGAATTCAAAGACCAAGGAATAAACTCTTGAAAAGAAGACAGCCTTAGAGAAGACAGCTTTATTTTTTTCTGTATTCCAAATTGTTTTCCCTTTTATAAAGTGGTTTCCACGTGTTTCTTTTTCTCAATGGGTGATAAATAATCTTCAGGGAAATAAATGTGAGCCAGACTTGGTCAAGTGATTGGAATGAAGAGAAAGCTATGTCAACTGTTAGGAGTACATGGGAATGAAATCACTCCAGAAAAGTGTATCTGTTCTGCCTATCTTTAAAAGATAGCATTTAAATAAGAGCTGTTTCACTTTTCGTTGACCCCTATACATGAAAAAACCTCTTGGGGGAAGTGTGATGTGAATAATTCAAATGTGTGCTACTTCAGAAATGGAAAACCTTAAAGGCTTCTGTGCCCATTCATTGTAATTTGAAAAAATTTTTAAAAATTTGGTCCCTGAAATTCATCTCATCATACTATCTATCACAAAAATAATTCAATACACTGGTGCTTAAACATTTCCATATGTTCTATATTTTACCATCTCAAAAATAAAACTCAGAGTATTATGGGAAGAAGCAAACTGATGAAGAGAAATAGAGGTGGTAGGGATAGAGTCAGCTATGAATGCTCCAACCACTCTTCAAAACTCTGCCCATGAAAAAGGGGAGAAATGATAGATACATTGAAAAAAAGTCCTTGAATAAAAAGGATTTTGTTCTAATTTATGTTTGTGCTCATAGGAAATTTTATCTTACAGGCTATCTAATCCTCCCTACTTTGGAGGAACATGAAATGGCTCATTCCTGAAGACCATTGCTTTAGACAATGATTTTTAGACACAGAAACAGGAAATCATTACTTTATCAAGTGAAGAGACACAATGTTCTGACTGTTAATCATACTACATCAACTTGAATGAATTAAGAAACACCTATCATATTAGTAAAGCATGCTCCTGGGTGGGTCTGTGTAGGTCATAGAAGCATGACCTTGGGTACTGTATATGATCTCTTGTCCATTCCCTTCATGTTTTGCTTCCTAGCCACCTTGGACTGAGAAACTTTGCTCCAACACACCATTCTTTCATATATTCCTTTCTTGGATCAGGCTGATCATGGAATGAATTCCTTGAAACTATGAGCCAAATTAAACATCTCTAACTTTAAATTGTGGGTGTTGGGCATCAATTTCCAAATTAAGATAATAACAAGTTAATAATTTCTCCTAACATAATACAACTATTACACACAGAAACAGAAACATAGTAATCATTTCCCAATAGTTGCAACAATTTCAGCATTTTTTGAAAGTCCAAGTCTAAGACTCTTTTGAGACACAAGCCAAACAATTGGCTGTTAACTTTTGTATAAAAAAAAAAAAAAACATAATTCAAAGGTACAATGGCAAAGGGTAAAAATTCCCATTGAAAAAGAGAGAGAGAGAACTCCAGGGAGAGAAAGATGTGCCTCTTGAGAACCCACAATGTTGAGCAGGGAGACTCTGACCAGAAGAAAACTTCCTGGTGACTGTGTGACCAGCGCAGACTCCAGGGAGAGAAAGATGTGCCTCCTGTATGCCTACAGGCTCAAGGACTAAGAATCAATGACATCCCCCATAAGCAACCTGCTGTTTCGGAGGACCGGCTAATTTGATAGCAACTAAGGTACATAAAGCAACTAAATGCTTGTATTGTTTGATTGATTTTGCAGGCCTGCAGCCAGCAGTCTGAGCATCTCTTGGAAAGACGATAGTATGCAATGTAGTGAATATGGGGGATTTTCCTCATCTTGTGTTTGAGACCCAATATTGTTCTCATTTTTTTTGCTTTCTTCTGATTAATTTTTTTCTTTTTTCTTTTTTCTTTTTCTTTTTTCTTTTCTTTTCTTTCCTTTTTTTTTCTTTTTTTTGCATCATTTCATATCCTGTTTTTATTGGTTTTATTGTGCTTTGTTTTTGGTTTGATTTTACTATACCTGATGGAATGGTCAACTATTCTGAAAATAACAAGATACATTATAGTAGCTAATGCTCTCATAGTATCTTTCTTTGAAGTTCTGTACCAGTTCTACTGCTTTGTTTTGAATGACTTTGTTCTGTTATGTTTTGTTGGATTGTCCTACGTTTAAAATTTTAAAAAAATTGAAAAATGGAGATAGAAAAGAATAAGATCAAAGAAAGACTAAAACCCAGAATGGGAAACATTAAGTCCTATAACTCCTGCCTTGTATCCAGGACACATGGTGGCAAAATGTGTTTTCCGAAAGTATTGTGTGGTCCCAACCCTCTGCCCTTACTGGTTGTAGCACTCAAAGTCTCTCTCTTAGGCTACCTCCATTCTTGGACTGCAACTTTCCTCAACAGCCATTCTATTATTGTGGTATCTTGGAAATTCTAGTGCCTCCACTGACCCTTTGACTTCATTCTCACAGATTTATGCATTACTCTGTCAACTCTTTGGCTGGACTTCCAGGTTTTTCTTTTAAACCTAGAAACTTCTTTGACCTCACAACACTTGCATTCTCCATGCCAGTAAAACTAGAACCACATGAAAGATGCTAAAGTATTCTACCAGTTTGAGCAGCAATGAGGCCCCCTTGGACTATGGCAATAGCAGTCCCTGAGTGTCCTGATAATTGAGCACGGCAAAGAGTATCCCAGGGAACCAATTTGTTAGAAGGCCCTTTTTGAACAGGGATCCTAGGAATTCTTTTCTTAAGTGACAAGTTAACACCTTCATACCCTGGAATTTTCAATGCATAGGATTATTTTCCTTTGTTTGGATGCCTTCAAGGCATCTTTATTCTTGTTCCTGGACAAAGTATTTGTTTTCTTTTTAATAACACTAATCTTTTTGCACCCTCAACTCTTTTGGCCCCAAGTTTGTACATGGGTCCTCTGAGCCAAGGTTTTAAAAAGAATTCTATTCTGTTCCTTTCCATTAATTCCCACTATAAATTTGACTAAAAACAGCCAGCAGTACCCAACCTACAGCCAAACCTTTCCTTAATTCTCCCACAAACCAGTTTCAAAGGCTTCTAATCCACAGGATCAGTTTCGATACCACTTTTGATATCAACTTTCTGTATTAGTTGACTCTCCTATCACTAAAATACAATACCTGAGACCTACAATGTAAAGTAGGTAAAGTTTAATTTTAGACAGTTTCAGGAGATTAATTACATGGTCAACAGGTTTCAAAACAAAGATATCATGGAATAAAGTATGGCAGAGCAAAGATACTTAGTTCATGGCAGTTGAGAAGTAAAGCAGGGGAACAACGCCAAAGAGGAATTTACAAGTGATCTTATATAGTATCCAATGTCATACCTCCATGACCCATCAAAACACACTCGGGACCATGCTTTACTAGTATGCTAGGTATTTCTCAGTCCGATGAAACTGACATATCAGCAATAAAAATCATGCTTCTTTTGCTCAAAAAACTTCACCAGAACCTTTTCAGGGAAAGAAGAACTAATAGCTTGTGGGCCAAATCCAAGTCATAGGAATGGTTTGTGTTACCTGTATATAATTTAAATACTTCAATTATTTAACAACATTTGGAAATTGAGAGACTTCAAAAAAATCAAGATTTCTGACTTTACAATCTTGGATGATTTTTTGTTTGTTTGTTTGCTTTGTTTTTTTGAGTACTGGGGATTGAATTTATGACTTCATGCTTGCCAGGCAGGAGCTTATGCAGCTGAGCTAAATCCCTGGTGATCTTGGATGATTTCACACTGCTAAACTTACAAATTTATCTGGCAACCACAAAGACTGAGTGACAATCTCTATTCACATGAGCACAAGCTTCCTTTTCACTTCAACTTTTTCATTATCTTTTGAGGTCTACATTATGTTTGCCTGTCTTTCATTCACATTCCTTCTTGTATTCTCTACACATTATAGTTCACAAATCCAAACACTGGGTTTTTATGATTAGTTTCTTCTAAGACTGACCTGTGTATTTCACCTGTAGCTGTTTTACCTGAACTCCAGTCACCAAAGGGTGCAAAGATCTTCCTTCTCTTTATGACTTCCAGAAGTCAGCTTTGTGGAGTGAGCTCAGGTGCTTCTATTGATTCTGAATTCATTGTCTCCTCCTCAATTACGTATTTTTAATTCTGAAAGTTCAGGTCCTAGATTATACCATACTTAGTGACTCATTTTGTAACTGAATAGTGGAAATAAAGTATGGCCATTAAGAAAAGAACTAGCATCTCATTTGTACGATAGTCAAAAGTACTGTCTTAAAACATAGCGTAGAATAGTTTCTCAAACTCTTGTTCCAATACATATAATCACTCTCCCTGCCTCCAATTTTTCATTAAATAACCAAATTAGTGAACTAAGAATGGTTAAATAAGAACTACCTGCCCAGTGGCTTCTTAGCCAAGATGTCTTCCTTTACTCATTCATAATTTTGACAGTAACATTTTAGATGAACTCTTTTATTCCTTTTTTTTCTCATGTGTGGAAATAAAACTTATCCTTGAGATTTACAACAAAGTATAATAAATTGTCAGGGGAAAGATTTTATTTGAAAGTTAATTCATTCCAGACAAAGAAATATTTCTAATAATTTAAATGGAAGTCATCATTCTTTCAAGAGATTAGAGATAAAAGCAATCAAAATGACAGATCTTTTCATTGATAATAATAAATGAATAAATAAATAAATCTGATCCATGGAAAAAGAGTCTTGTTCTTCTAGCATGCTGCAAACAATATTTAGAATTGAGATGGGGAATATTTTTGTAAGCAGAGGCAAAGTGCTACAGAGACTAAAGAGATAATACTCATGCTGTGTTGGTGGAGAATCTGGTTGATTATGCCAGAGTGGAGAATCTACTTGTTTTTGCCAGGGAAAAGTTATATGGTTATAATGGGAAGGGTAGCTCATAATTACTTTATAAATTAACCTGCAAAGCGGGCATAAGGTGGGACATAACTATGGTTAACCAATAAGATTAATTGCTCAGGTAAAATTGATTCAATCAAGGACAAATGGGGAGGCAGTAAGTAGTAAGGCGGGGGATGCTTAGCAGCAGTGACTCTTCCTGTAGGAGGTTGGGATTCTGACTCCTGACTTCCTAAGGGTGATAGAGAACTATTTAGAATATCAGTTCTTAGGATATGAGTGCATTTGTTTGATCTTTTGTCTTGAGGCCTGGCCCACAGCAGGAGGTGTCTGTCTCCCCCTGCCCTAGTTGCAAAGTATCTGGGTTTCTGCACTGGCTCCTTGGAGGACTTAGCCCTGCCTGACTGCCTATAATATTTCTGTCTAACTCAGTTGCCTGTAACACTGGCTTTTTGATACTGAAGGAAGACTTCCTAAATTTGTGTGATTCCTTACCGTTACAGCACCCCTTGCCAAAATAAAACTGTTATACAAAGAAAGACGAAGACTCTGAGACACGATAATCCTTTTGGGTTAATGGCATCACTGTGACAGACCACAGCCTTTAGCCTTTTCCTCTTGTCAGTGTCCATGTTGTTTCCTCTCTAAGATTAACTAATAAAAATTTTTTAAATTTCTTACAAAAAAATAGCTTGAGTCTGTACTTTCTTTTCAACATTCCATTTCCATTTTTGTGTACCCTTCCTAAAACAAAGTTTTCTCTTGAAAAGATAAAGTCAATACCCATGTCAAGTGCCCATTAAGAAAACCTTACCTCCCCCAGCTCTGCTGGGCTAATGAAAGATAATTGCTGTCACCTGCAGACCAGTGGTTTTAGTACCTAGGAGCCATCAGGTTGATGTTTCCGCAGCATGACAACTTCCCTCTCTCAAGGGCTTCCCTAGGGATTCTACTTGTGGCACTTGAAAAGCAAATAATTAAGAGTAATAAATAGCAAAGTCCCCTAGAGAAATATCAATTTTGCATAATAATAACTCTGCAGGTTGGCTGGGGGAAGGATGATTTTATTACATTGTAGATTTCTTTTTGAATCTGTTGAAAGATTTTTAAAAATCTTTGATTTAAAAGACATTTATTCTGCCAAACCAGTGGAATTTCAAGAATATTTTTAAAAGACCAAAGGAACACATTAGACATTGACTTGATTATCCATTCTTTTTTACATTAGTTCTCAAAATATTTTATCTTACTGCAATATTCAGATTCTACATCAACATTTGTCATTCTTCAGTCTCAGTAGCACATTTTAGGTTCAGGAAGAATAGTGTGGTTTGGAGTAATGAACTGAACTAGATAGTGTAGCTCATTGATCTCAGATATAACTCAATTTCTCTCTAAATGCCTGTTAGCAAGGAACAACCTGCTGACATTCCATTCTATCATGTACAGCTCTGGCAGTAATTCACTATTACAAGACATTCTGAGACTTGTAGGAAATGATGTGTATGAAAGTATTTTTAAACAACAAAACTGAACAACTAGTTAAATAATTTATATCTCGTGCTTCTACCTCTGTGTTTTATAGGTGCCGCCAGATCACTTTTGACACTTAATTTTTCTCATTTTTGAGATACTCTGGGGAAGTCTCCTGAGAGACTCGTAATGGTTTAAAAGAGTCTGTTGGTTAAAAGTTTTATATACAAATACCCTATTGCTGGGATAATAACTTGTTTTTCGGATACAGGCAAAATGCAACCTAGACTTGAGAGGACAATCAGTTAAAAAGACAAAGATTGTTCTCCCATTTGCTCTTGGAATAGATTTTAGAACTGAAACATTAAAAGACCTTTCTCAATAGTGTCCTAGAGACTGACACCCTCAGGCAATGATGCTATTCTGTGCATTGACATGTTCCTCTGCAAAGGTCCAGCCTGTCCCTGAAATTTTGACAGCTCAGAGAAGTAAAGCAGAATGTGTGTTCTCTACAGTTGGACACACTGCAACAACAAAGGAGCAAGGGAAATGCAGAAGCACATTCAGATTCTTTCTTCATGCTTTCTAATCAAAGAATGCAATCCCCTTGCCTTGGGGAGGGCAGAATAAGTAAAGAATATTAGAAAAAATAACCTCTTCCAAAGAAATTGGAAGGGGATAATAAGCATCTCTCCTTAAACTTGACCATGAATTGATAATGTGCTACTCAGTGTTTTCTCTCCAGGCACAGGTAAAGCATAGTTTCAGTTTCAAATAAGCTTTTGTTTTTGCCAGGTACTGTGGTTCATACTTGTAGTCCCAGCTCTTGAGAGGCTAAGGCAAGAGGATTGCAAATTTAATGACACTCTGAGAAACTATTTTGATTACTTTCTCATCGCTGACACAGAGTACCCAACACCCACAACTTAAAGAGGAAAGGTTTGTTTTGGGGCACATTTTCAATCCTCAGTTGGCCAGCTCTGATGCAGAAAGTCTAGGGTAGAAAGGTCTGGTGGAAGAAAGTTGTGCATGTTATTGTGGTCACAAAGCTAAGAGAGATGCAAAGAACAGGCTGAGAGGGGTTATGCCCTTACAATCATGCAACAGTGACTCACCTCCAATCAGTCTCCATCTCCCAACAGTACATTTATCTCTGTACTCATCCATAGATTAACCCACTGGAGGATAGTGCGCCTGTAATCCAATCACCTTTCCAGAGCCCCATCTCTGAAGATACGAAGTCTTGAAGGACCAGCCCAGATTTAAACTAGAATAGCAACTCAGTAAGGCCCTGTCTCATAAACCTTATTTATTTATTTATTTTTGCAGCACCAGGCATCAAACTCACAACCTCGCACCTGCCAGGGCAGGCGCTTAAGCCGCTGAGTCAAACTCCCGGCACTTCATAAACATTTTTTAAAATGTTGGGGGTATAGCTAAGTGTAAGGCCATAGGGTTCAACTCCTGCTGCCAAAAAGAAAAAAAAAATGGAAAAATTTGTTTTTACAAACAAAGCGACAGAAAGATGGGCATAGGAGTTTAGATTACTGGTAAACAAGCTGTTGAAATTATGGTCAATAAACTCTGGTAGGGTAAGAATGGAAGATAAATGCAAGCAGGAAAAGTAAAGGGTCAATTGTCTGAAGGTCCTGATGAAGGTGGAGAAAATTTTCGTTGGGTACAGTTCAACAAACAACGGAAAAGGAGAGGAGGTTTTATTCAGGGTATTGAACCGGTGATTACAAAGGGAGACACGATGTCCTGAAAGTGACAGAGGAACTCAGGAAGCAATGATGAGTGCTTTACTAGGTTACAAGTGAGGAGGTGGTGTAAGCCCAGTAAGTTTCATGACATTCTTCTGTCTGTATTTGTTTCTCACTTTTAATTTTGTATCATAAAACAAACTCTCATATGCAGTCAGGTAGAGACTGGGCTTATCTACTACATTTTTGTTGAGGTCTGTATAATACAAAATTATATATAAATTGACTATATTAATATAAAAGCAATCGTTCATGGGTGACTGAACAACAGCAAGCCCATTTGAAATTTGGAGTGCTATGGCATAAATAGCAGTTAACATTATGATATTTTGATAACATTTGAAGTGATACAGATCCAATGATTATAATGATGTGATATATCATAAGAATTAAAAGATTAAACTTTATAGTATTGACATTTTATTATTAAGTCAGTGAGGATTCATATTAAAGTGGGTGGGAATATGCATTTATGAGAGAGTATATTATGAAAAGTCAGCTCCAGACAGTTTTAATAGAATTATGATTCTAAAAATGTTCTTTCACAGAAGGACTTTCTCGGGTTAAAAAACCTCCTGAGAACTATAAAACATCACTTGATGTAGACCCCTGCCAAAAATAATAACAACTGAAAATCTCAAGAAATTCTAGCAAGCCAAAATAAGAAAACATTACCTGAAACACAGAGCTTTAAAAAAGTCCCTCTTCAGTTCTGCTTAAACTCTATCACACCACAAAGGCATTATGTCAAAACCACAAGTATAGATATAACAAAAGTGCAAACCATGAAAGCAAAACTTGAGCTTCATTAAAATTAAATTTTCTGCTTGGGGAGAGATGCTGTCAAAAGAATAAAAAAGACATGCCACAGGATGGCAGAAAATATTTGCAAAAGATATATCTGATAAAGAATATTGTTTAAAATATGCAAAGAACATTTAAAGCTAAGCCATAGGAAACAGCCAATTAAAACTGGACGTAAAACCTTAATAAATAGCTCAGCAAAGAAGATACAACAGATGATAGATAAATATATGTAAAGATACTCCACTTCCTATGACATCAGGGAAGGGAAAATCAAAACACTGAGATATCTCTGCACACCTATGAGTAAGGCCCCAATACAGACACTGACAACGTCTAAGCTCATGAGAGTGTTTAGCATCAGGAGCTCCCATTCATCACAGTGGAGGCACAAAATATTAGAGCCATTTTGTAAGATAGTTTGGTGGTTTCTTGTAAGACTAAACATAGTCCTACAATAAAATCCAGAAATTGTTCTCTTTGGTATTTTCTCAAAGGAGTTGAACATTTATAGCATCTTGGTTCATTATTGTCAAATTTGGAAATTAATTAAGATATCCTTCAATAGGTGAATGTTTATAAAGATTGGTATATAAAAAATGGAAAATTATTCAGAGCAAAAAAGAAACATTGTTTAGCCATGAAAACACATGGAGGTACTTACATGCATATTATGATGTGGAAGAAAAGGCATAGTGTTTGATCTCAGGTATGTAAGATCCTGGAGAAGGCAAAATGATGGTGACAGTAAAAAAGACCAGTGGTTTCTGGAGGATATGAAAGAGGGAAGAATGAATAGTCTGAATACAGAAGATATTTGGGACAGTGGAACTATTTTGTGAATACATGCTGCTATACAACCGTTCATGTCAATGAAGCGTAACACCAACAGTGAACCCTAATGTAAACTGTGAACTTTGGGGATAGTAGTAGGTCAATGCAAATGCAACAACTATAAGAAGTATACCTCTTCGTGCATATGTGTTGGGGTAATAGGTATAACTATAAAATAAAGGAAATATTTGAAAAGGAAACAAGCAGTCACTTAAGTGCTTTTCTTATTCTGGAATATCTATTCATCTACTTTTCTAATTCTGAGAAATCAATTATTTGTTTTATTGTGTTTTTACCAGCAGGGAATGAAATAATGACTGAAGATTTCAGGTAGTTCTCTGCTTGGGCAGCTTTCCTCATGGAGTAACAGGTGACAACCTCTCTATCTTCTGCTGCCAGGCATGAAGTTGTCCTCTCCAGCTTTTCCCACTACCGGAGCTGCCAGCTCATGCTCAGACCTCAGCATAATGAATATCCCATGGTCTCCTGAGGGAGCTTAGGAACACTCTGGCTTAACAGCCAGGTGATTTCCACACCAGGTTTTCCAGAGTAGCTAAAAAATGTATTAAATAGGATGTGTGACCTCATTGGGAGGGTTATATATCAGCTATGATTACTGAGGACCAATGCTTGTTTAGAACAGAGCTTTTACATATCCTGGAGATAATTTATTTCTACCTGCATTTGTTAACTCTAAGGAAGAGAACTGTAGACAAACTTGGAGAAATCTAACTTAGTCTAGTTTTAAAAATGGATTAACATTGTTGAATTTTAATAATCAAATATAATAAACTGAAAATTATCACAAATAGTATGAAATCTTGACTTTTCACTCATTGCTAGATATTTGATATTAACTCAAGGTAAAATAACTTGAATGATAAGATTTTTATATTTGGACATTTCCTCATTAAAAAACAATCTAGTTACCTAACTTTGACTATCTCTGTTCCTCAAAAACAATCTAGTTACCTAACTTTGACTATCTCTGTCTTTAATCTCAAAAGAAATATAGACTTTTCTCTAGCATCTAAATATTAGGCAATTGTGATAGTTAACTGATTGTGTCAACTCAAGTAAGAAACACCCAACTAAATCGGATAAGCATAGTTCTGGGTGTGGGTGAAGGGATTTACTGAAGGCAGAAGACTCACCCTACATGTGAGTGACAGAATCAAGAGGCTGCTGGAATAAAAGGAAAATGAAAAGGGGAGAATCTCCAACAGGTCCAGGCTACTGTGCAGGCTGCTCTGTCACTGGAGCCATATGATTCAATGGTACTTGAAATATCAGGGTAGGTAGAGATGCTGTTTGAAGCTTCAGGAAGGTCTCCATAGGAGAACTACAGCCTCTGCCATCATCAACAGACAACTACTCTCCCTTAGAAAAACAGCTTTTGCCCTGCTACCAGGCCTTTATGGAAACTGCTGGTTACCATGTGACCTGAGTTGCCAATCCTGAGCTGGATATTATCTGATCCACTGAGTCATAAAGTTGGACATGCACAGTAATAGGCCATCATTAAGTGGAAATAATACATACTTGATCAAACCAGAGTAGGTCCAGAGTGTACAAATAAATTACATGAAGTGCTCATATGCTCAAGGCTCCTACTTCTGCTATATAGCCTTTTGTCTCCCAGTACATACCTATGGCCTCATGAGGTGTACCATAATGATCAGCTGTCAGAGGAAGGCAAGGCTAGGAGATAGTTTATGGATGGTTCTGCACATTATATAGGCATCACTCTCAAGTGAACAGCTGTAACATTGCAACCCCTTTCCAGGACATCCCTGAAGGATAGTTGTAACAGAAATCTCCACAGTGGGCAGAACTTCAGGCAGTAAACTTGATAGTATGTTTTGCTAGAAGAAAAAATGGCCAGACACATGATTGTATACTGACGCATGGACTGTAGCCAATGGTCTGGTTGGCTGGTCAGAAACTTGGAAGGAACATGACTGAAAATTTGGTGGAAAAGCTATTTGAGGAACAGGTATATGGAGACACCTTTCTATATGGGAATGGGATGTAAAAATATTTCTGTATCCCATGTAAATGCTAACCAAAAACTCATCAGAGGAGAATACTTTAACAATCAAGTGGATAGGGTGACCCATCTCATAGACAACAGTCTATCTTTTCTTTCAGCCAAAACTGTTATGGCCCAATGAACAGAGTGGCCTTGGTGGAGTGGATGGAGGTTGTGCATGAATAAGCAACATGCACTTGTACTCATCAAGGCTGATCCAGCTACAGCCACCACTGAATGTCCAATATGCCAGCAGCAGAAACTAACACTGAGTCCACAATATGACACCATTCCCTATTCCTCAGTCTATGATCTAGTGGCAGGTTGATTATATTGAACTACTTTCACCATGGAAAAAATAGAACTTTGTCCTTGGCATAAACACTTATTCTGAATATGGATTTGCCCTTCCTGCTGGTAATGCTTCTGAGAAAACTATCAGTTGTGGACTTAGAGAATGCTTTATCCACCACCATGCAGTTCTACACAGTATTGCCCCTAACCAAGGAACACATTTTATGGCCGAGGAAGTGAGGCAATGGGCTCATGTTCATAGAATTCACTGCTTTTTACCATGTTCCTTGCCATCTAGAAGCAGCTAGATTGATAGAAAAGTGGAACATTCTTTTGAAGACATATTTACATTGCCAGCTAGGTGGCAACAGCTTGGAAGGCTGGGGTAAGGTTCTTCAAAAGACGGTATATGCTTTGAATCAGCATCCAGTATATGATACTCTGTCCCCTATAGCCAGGATTCATGAGTCCAGGAATAAAGGTTGAAAGTGGAAACGGTACCACTGAGTATTACTCTTAGTGATCCACTAGCAAAATCTTGCTTCTTGATTCCTTTGACTTTAAGCTTTGCTCACTTAAAAATCTTAGTTCCAGAGCAGGGAAGTCTTGTACCAGGGAGCACAATAATGATATCAATGAACTGAAAGCTAAGATTCCCCCCTGCCATTTTGATCTGCTCATGCCTCTGAGCAAACAATCTAAAAAGGGAGCTATAGTGTTAGCAGGGGTGATTGACCCAGGCTATCAAGGAGAAATTGGACTATTATTCTACAATAGAGGAAAGGAAGAATATACTTGGAGGGCAGGAGATCCCTTGGGGCACCTCCTAGTGTTACCATTCTTTGTTATTAAGGCCAATGGGAAACTACAACAACTCAATCTAGGCCAATGGGTTCAAATGTCCCAGAATGTTCAGGAACAAAGGTGTGGGTCAACTTACCAGGAAAAGAACCAAGACTTGCTGAGGTGCTTGCTGAAGCTCAAGGGAATACAGAATGGATAGTAGAAGAAGGCAGTTCTAAATACCAGTTATGAACTCATGATCAGTTACAGAAAGAAGGATTGTAACTGTACTATTTCTCTCCTATATACTTCCTATGTAATATGTTAACAGACTTAATATTGGTTCTTAAGTATTGTTAAATCTGTGCTATAAAGTTCACATTATCAAATGTTATGAGAATATATTTCCCAAAGAATATTCACCTACTATTCTAAGAGGGAATTTGTGTTTTGATTTGTATGTAAGAGAGCTATAACATGTTAGTTGTGACTTGGAACAATTATGAACTTGTCTTTGTATCTGGAGACTATGGTTTAAGGAAATGTGTCTTGTTTTCAGGTTGACAAGGGGTGGATTGTGATAGTTAACCAATTGTGTTAACTTAAATAAGAAATGACCAAATAATTGTATCAGCATATCTCCGAGTATGGATGAAGGAATTCAGTGAAGACAGAATACTCATCCTGGTTGTGAGTGACAGCAACTTATGGGCTTACTGCCTGAATGGAATAAAAAGGAAATGAGGAAAGAAGGCTTGTTCTGTTTCTTCAAAGGAGCCCCAGTCTTCACCTGCACCTTGAATGTCATCTCCAGGCTTCCAGCACAGTCTCTTCAGCCTTCCATTGCAGACTTTTCAGCTTCCAGCACAGACCCTTCAGCCTATTGTGAACTTGAGTCAAGCATACAGATGTGATATTTGGAGCATCACATTCCTTTTTCCAAGCACCTTCTTAATTTTCAGGGCCTTGTTAATTCAAGATGTACCTAGAATACAATAAGAGCCATATACAGACTGATGAAATATGAATACAGTACTGACTTTAAACATAGAGCATCTTATGATTTTTTAAACCATCTTCCTTGATACTTTGTTCTAATTTGAAACTGCAGGGTAACTTTTCTGTCTTAAACCTTTTCAGTAGTTCAATCAACTCCTTAAGAAATGTTCACATGTATGTAGTTTATATCTGGTACTACTGACCTCCACAACCTATTGTTAAATTCATTCTTCTCTGAACTTCCAAGCTCCAGCCTCTGAAGTGGTCAGAACACCTTTGTTTTCAGTTCTCCAGAGTATGAGTATCAGAGGTGCTAAGTAACACAGAATACCTCCAAGTACACCAGAGGCTCTCCCTGCAGGGGGAATGTTGGATTCCCCTTCCTAGATTCACTGTCTTGGCTGAATGCTACTTCAAGCCCATGAAAAGATAAAATTTTATGTTGTTTCAACCTAGAGTACTAAGGAGTGGTATAGCTGGATCAAATGATAGTTTTATTTTTAATTTTTGTGAAGAGCTTTCTCACTAGTTGCCAAGGGGCTGTACTAATTTACATTCCCCAAGCCAATCTTAATGAGTCTATAATTCTATAGCAACCCAATTTTAGGTGGTGCCACTATATATACAAAGCTGTGTAAATAAAAAGTTTCCTTCTTAGTAAAGTAACTTTAGAGCATTTCCCACATAGCAATATGGATGAGCCAAGGAAGAGTTGGTAATGTATTAGGATGATGCACAATAGAAGAATGAAAAAAACTTTATAATATAAGGGCACAGTTAGAGAATAGCAAGCTTGTAGACATTTTATAGCAAAAGTTAATAATCAGTTAGTGGCCTATGACTATCCTCATGCTGCCTGTCACATAGCTAGCCTGCTAAATTCAGTCAGCCTTGACTGTCTGCATGTAACTGCTTCTCCTGGATAACATGCTAGGTCAACTTGACTGTGTCCAGTTGCAATGCCTGTGGTTTTCCCTACTTAGAAAAACACATATTGTTTCCAAATTGCTTCAAGGATTTCATGTTTGGGACAGACTGGCCCAGTCAAGGACACATTTAACTCTACTTGCTCCACTGAAACCCCCTCTCTTCCATCCCAAGAATCTACTCATAACTAGCTTGCTTAGCAACATATGACTTCATTCATGTAACCAATCATGTAATAACCTGCCAACAGCCTTGTACTTCCTGCTTACAAGCTATATTTAAACTGAACTATAAACCAACTCATGACTGGTGATATGAAACTTATTCCCACCAACCTGCTAGCATAATAAAAGTTGCCTTCCAACTCCTTGGTACAAAGAGTCTTCCATTCAGTACACATATGTGTTGGCAAGAAATTAGCTGGTCTTAGGAAGATTACTCTGTAGTTTATAAAGAAAAATGCAAGCTACTGAAAATTGTTTTTTCTGCAACAATAACACTTATTTGTGACCCTAAGACCTCTCCAAGCTTGACGTTGCTTATATCACTTCTATTTCTAATGAAACACTGCCAGGTATGTTCAAATTAATAATGAATATTATATAAAATTTGCTGCTGATGGGAAACAACACAAATGATATTTCACGGCCAACAGTTCCATACCAAGGTCTAGTAACAAACCAAGAAAATATTCTCCAAGGAAGGTATGATAATTCTGAAACTCTCGAACCTTTGTGCTGTGATTCTCTTAGGACTTACTATAAGGTTCAGATTGCTTTTTTTTTTTTTTTTTTTTTTGGCACCGAGGATCGAACTCACAGCCTCACGCCTGCCAGACAGGCGCTTACGCCACTGAGCCAAACTCCCAGCCCTCAGATTGCTTATTAAAGCATCATAAACATTTTAAGCAACAGTGAGTCTACTGAGTATTAAGTGAAAACTTCTTTTATTACAACCTGGGACAGCTGCAAAACTTTCTTGCACTTGGGATAAACACACTCAAAATTAGTGTCTTATGGTTGACTGAGAAATTGAATCAAATACGTTCCAAAAAATGGAATAGTTTGCCTCCCAAAGAGAATAGGCTTCAAAATAGTGCACCTCTTTCTTAGGTTAAAAAGCATAAGATGCCACAACTTATATTTGGAGATGATATTCTAATATCATTAGAGGTGATATTCTAATACATTCCAATACCTCTATACCCAGAAACTCTCCTGAAGTTTTATGCCCTTGAATTCTCACAGAAGCAGTGGTTGTTGTTGTCATTGTTGTTGTTGTTGCTGTTGTTTCCCCGTATTCTGGATGTATTTTTCTTTACAAGCTACAGGGTAATCTTCCTAAGACCAGCTAATTTCCTGCCAACGTATATTAGCAACATGATTTCATTGAAATTGTTGGAAAATATTACATTCTGTGGTATTACAGAATGTTCATAATTCCTGTGAACTATTATAGCAAAGATCCATAGAGCCAATGTAGCAGTGATGCAACACTGCCTTACTCAACCTGCAAGATAAATGCAACTGTATCTGATATTCTCTGACTATTGGGTTAGGAGAAAATAATAATATTTGCCAGATATATCACTCCATAGTAAGTGGCAAAGAATCTGGGGCATAAAGGCCTTACATCTAGGCTTGGACTCATTCATTGCTAATTTTTTTTTTTTTTTTTTACTGTTAATCTTTTTGCACAGGTCAAATGAGTAAGATGAGAATCTGATGATAATCACCATTTTCACTGCTACATTCCCATACACTTTCAATTTTGGAATGAAGTCAGGAACTTCTATTAGACCTTTGTAGTCATGTTATCTTAAATTTTACAGATCAAGAATTTAAACTAGAGGCTCTACAGACCAGTAAGCATGATTATTTATTCTCTACCCAGGACCACAGGATGGTTTGATGAACCCACTCAGTATACTTTAAGATACTTCTTATTTTCAATTGTGGAAAGTGAGGTAAAGTAATTTGCCTAAACCTATAAACTTAAAGCCAAGATGAAAGCCTATATTAGTACCTCTCATAATAATTAAAAATCATCCCAGGGTTGTTTCTATAATGCAAAATGGCCATCCTTTCAGAGTAGTTTACACACTGTGTTGTTTATAAGTGTTTCAAGTTTTTTCCTTGACCCCAAGAAATAAATATTCCCCAAAACTCTGATTTCTAGAAACTAAAAGAGATTAGAACAGAATATCCTTTTTTATTCATTATATACTTGAAAAACCACTTACCATTGTCACTGGAAGTCATCTATAATTTGTTTAGACTGCATCACTTTAGTCCTTCTAAAGTTAGTGCATTCGTATGTCACTTCTCTGCTCTCATGTGTAGTTATTTTAGTCATTACAACAGCAATTGAGTAAGATCTACCTTCTACTATGCACTTGACACAACTAGTGTATCCCAGGGTTTGGAAGCCCTGAGTTGGATGGTGTGTATCAAGGATTAAATAAACACCTTTTCTAGAACTCAGTGTTATTTCAAGCTCGGGAAAAGGCAACATTGTCTGTTATCTTGGTTTGCAAGTCACAAATTTTATAAAGCCCTTTAGTTTTCTGCATTGTCTGCATAGTTTCAATCAAATATTATTCATTTGTTCATCAAGTTCAAGGTCTGCATCTAGTTTTCAGTACAATAACTCCATACTACCAAAGTGGCTGAGAGGCTGAAATGGGAAGAGCTGCAATGACCAAAATTCACCTCTGGAGCAGAGAGCAGCTTCTGAGACAAATAGGAGATGTGATGATGACATAGCCTCAATATCTATTCCTGAAGCTGCCTCACAAGACTGTGTGACCCTGTCTCACCCCTGCAAGTCTCTTTCCTGACTTATAAGTTGGAGGCTTTATCCCAATATCTATCAAAGTTGTATTCACCAGTTCTTTGTATCTCTAAAATAATGAGTTCATGAAAACGTCATAGAGGTAAGAACAAGTTTGTTATTCTGAGTCTTTAGCACTCTTATTTATAAATGATTCTGGTTTTTTCTTAATGTTTTCTCTACAATCCCCCTGCCGAGTTAAAATATTCCAATTATCCTAGGCCTGTGCTTCTCAAACTCTAAAGTTAAAATGACCTGAAAATCTTGTTAAAAACCAGACTTTGATGTAGCAGTCTGGGGTGGAGTCCAAAGTACTGCACAACAAACAGGAGGTCCTAGAGTGTTACAAGTACAAAAATCACAAGCCAGGCCTTTAACAAGGAAGTAGAAGACAAAATCCTCAAGAAGATGCTTTACCCACCCCTGTCTTCACTTGTCTGTTCACTTCCACTCCACCCCAGCCCCTACACCAACAAACAGTGCTATGCTCAGCCCTGTGATTTGTCTATATAACTGCTTATTTTGTGTAGTGTGTGTCTAGCTGACTATCAACATACTGTCAATTCTGCCTCTTAAATATGCTCCTTCACAACATGCTTTTGACTGGTCTTTCTACCACTAGCCTCTCTTCTTTCAAATCCACCCTTTTCTCTTCTGCCAGAATTAAAATGCAAAAAAACCTCTTAGGTGAAATGTAAGCCTCCACCTATACAGTTTTCATGCTCCCTTCACCTTCTGGTCCAAGATGATATCTTCACATTTCCTTACATAATCCTCATCCTCTGCTGTACAGTGAAACTCACTGATCTTAGAAAATCTCACATTTTTTAGCATATCCCTGCCTTATAACTTGCCTTGTATATACATTCTGGAAGGTTATTTCTCATCTCTTTTCTTCAGAAGAAGCACACCCATCAAAACTTGGCCTGCATATCATCTGTTCAGTGAGGCTTTTCAGAATTCTATTCTAGTTTTTTTGTACATTTGTCTATTTTGTCCTGTTTGTTCTGTCAACCATGTATGTTCCTCTAACCACATGTATAATAGTGCTCTGTTAAATTATCTTACCTAGTTGTCTATCCCCACTAACACTGTGGGTTCTTTGAGACAGATATAGTGTCTTATGCATTTTTCTCCCAGTAGTGTACTGAACAGAGCCTACCGTGTAGTAACTGTTCAATAAATACTTGCTGCATAAATGTAAGTAACCATTTTAAAGATAACGATATGCAATATTGCAACTATTGTCAAGTTTCTATCATCCTGCTTTGTAAACCTGCAATGTTACTCCTGTACATTTACTCTAGTACATTTACTCTAGTCTTTTGTTTGTCTCTTTTGTTTATTGTCTTTGTTATATATGTCTTTTTTTCTTCTTTGCTTAAATAAAAAAAAAATAAGAAAATACTTGCTGCATAAATCAATGGTCAGTAATCCAACTGAAAACTGCATCTTATGCATCAGAACTAGTATCTATTGAGGTAACCTACAATCTTGCCATGAATTCCTTTCAAAGCACTTTGCCTGACTGTCTATGTGAAGACCCCAAGGAGTTTGGGAAGAGGAAAGTGTACAAAAAAGACTTGAAAGGCTTAAGAAGCCCTAGTCTTTGTACAAATGATTGCATTTTACTTGGAAATATCATTGCAAACAATTTCAAAAATGTCATACCAATATTTTTTTCAGATTAAACCTAGTGGGAAGTAAGGGGAGAGGGAGAAATCATGTAAAAGATTAAAAAAATTATATATATTTTTAAACATAATATTTGAAATATGCATGTGGGAAGTGGGAGGCATTTCACAGGATTTATTTATGACTAATGAGCATGCTTTCCTCTAGGAAAATGTGATCCATGTGAAGTTCATCCAGGCTCCCTGAAACCAACACTTTCAATTTGGACATAAATTGCCACCTTCGTGGTGGAGTCCCTTCTGAGTTTTGGGCTCTACCAGCTGGAGTGTGTGCTCGATATACAACCACTGCTCATTCCAGTGTGCATCTCCCATAAATGCTTATTAGAAGGGACTTTACAATTAGTACCCCAAGGGATTTCTTTCCATGAATCATGTGTGCTAGTGAGAAAGTGTGCTTGACAGTCCTAGTCCTTGCCTGGGCATCCCAAATTTCCCCCACTGCCCACAATCCAAGTTAAAACGTTTCTAAAATCCACAGCATTGAAGTACGTATTTCATTTTAATATTACTCAATCGCAACTTTTTTCTTCATACTAATCATTTTATTAAAAAATGGAAGACAACTTAGAGTTCTTCTCTGGAATATCCTCTATTTGCAGATGAAGAAACAGACCTGGAGAAAAGGAAGCATCAAGAAATGTGACTCTGGATGGTGAAAGAGTTGGGTCACATTTCCTGAGCTGGGGCAACTCAGTTTTTGATGTGTAGTATCTGACTGTGAATAGTAGATTTTGTTAAGTTTTGTAGACTTTGAAGTGAGAAGACTTAGGTTCAAGTTTTAAACCTATGAAATTTTGATTCTTCCTACTAAAATGCAGAGCCCAGTATTCTCATCTATAAAATAGTTACAGTAATAATTACTACTACCACAAGGCTATTATGAAAAACAAATGCAATTATGAATAAGAAAGTACTTTATAAAGACTAACACATCATATAAATATTAATTAAATTTACCTTTTATAGTTTTTCATATATAGAATATAAATGTAGAATAAATATAATATAATTTAGTGCCACTCATGAAATTAAGGAAAACGGATTTTAAAAGTACTTAAAATTTTGAATGTATACTTATAAACTATATTAATGCAGAAATTTCATTTAATTTTGAATTTGTCCTTAGTATTTATTTTTATGCAGCTGGCTATATCCCAATGCTAATCAGTTTGAGTATGCCAAATTTATTCTGAGCATTATCCTAGATGTTCCAGTCACTAGACCTCATCATTTTATACAAGTGATGTTTTTTTCTTATTTTGGGACATCCAGTGCCAAGCTAAGGAATGAAATTTTGTCACCATAATGATCTATGTAACTTTCCCATTAGATTTCTTTGAGGATTAAATGGAATTTAGAAAATTTTATTAAGTACAAACTGTAATTATGATAATATTTGCATAGACTCTCACGATACATTAATCTGCCTGAGCTGCTATAGCAAAACAATGGGTTTAAACAAGAGAAACTGATTTTCACAATTCTGGGAACTGGAAATACGTGATCAAGGTGTTGGCAAATTCGGCTTCTGATTAAAGGTCTCTTCCTGGCTTGTAGATGCCCACCTTATTTGGACCCCTCACAATGTTTCCTTGATGAGTAGAGAAAGAATGAAAGAGCTCTTTAGTATCTCTTATAAGGACAAAGAAGCTGATTTTCTTGGATCTGGGCCCAGTATTGTGACCTCATTTAATTTTATTTCCTGAGAGACCCCCATCTACAAATATTGTTACACTCGGGTTAAGGTCTGCAACACATGAATTGCGGAGGATGTAATCGCTCAGCCTGTAACAGACATTCAATATAGTTTTCAGAGGCCAAAATCTTTTTTCCATTTAACAACACACACCCAGTAACTTCTTCATATGCTTTAGTTGCAAGTTCTGATTCTAAGTGCCATGCTTTCCACTTCAGCATACGGTTGTCTCTGGGTATGACTTGGATTTAAATATTTTCATCAACAGATGAAGGGATAAAGAAAACATGCAAATGTACACAGTGGAACACGCATGGAGAAGGATACATTTGAATCGTGTAGGAAAACGGATATATCTTGAGATTATAATGCTAAGCAAAATAAATCAGATAAGGAGGTTAGATATCACATGATTTCTCTTATATGAGAAACCCAAACTGTAAATAATTTAAAGAGAAAAATAAAAGATAGATAATAGGAAACAGGGAGATAGACAATAGGAAACAGGGAGATAGACTATGTGGAGAGGGAAAGGAGTCTGAGGATAAAGGGAGATGGTAGGTAGAGGAAGGGAAGGGGGAAGTAAGAAAACATCAAGATGTGATATGTATATTTACCAACTCCTCACAATAAATGTATTTATTGTATATTGCAAACATATACTAATTTTTAAAAGGAGGGAAAATAAAATAATTTCCCATACCATGAAGACACAGTATTCAACATGCAAGTGCAAATGAGGTTGGGGAGCAGATCTGTTGTTGTGAGACCCCCTTGAGCTTCTATAGTTAAAGAAACTCCTTACAGTGGATAGACAGATGGATACGTGTTTGTGTGATGTTATTATCAATGCTAAAGTATAACACTCAAATGAAATACACTAAGATCAGTTAGCCAGAATAGCTGTTTTTTTGATGAACATGTATCACTCTTCCTGCTGGTGATGTGCTGTTATGGAGGAGGCAAGAAATTGATCCTTAGTATTTCTTTTGGCATCATAGTAGCAGGTGAGGGGTGGAACAAAGGGCAATATGTCTGTAAATGTGAACCCTACTCTACTTGGCAGAAGTAGGCAATTGAACTTTCAGATTTAGAAACACTTAGTAATAATGTTTGCCAGCTACAGCTACTGCCCAGATGGGGCTCAGACTTTAGTAACATCTTTGCTTTCCTGTGTTGTTGCATCCACACATTCCAGAGTTGGTATAGCAAAAGCATTATGATCTCTTATTGCTTAAACATCTGATACAGACAAGTTTTTCTTCTGGGCTACTCAAAAACATATAAAACATACTTTGGTAGACCTCAAGAGTTTAGATTATGAGTCCAGTAATGAAAGTATGAGAAGTTGATGAGATGTCAGGAAAAAAAAATCTCGGCTTAGACACTTTACCACACAACCACCTCATTCTTCTAGCTGCTAGCACTTGTCATTTCCTCTTCTATGGCTTCTTTCATTCCAGGAGCTCATAGAAATCATCTAAGGGCCAGAACATAGGCTAGAAAACTTTACTGGGAATGACATCTGTCTGAAGTCAGTTAGTGTTTATATCCCTCTATTTCTCCACTATCCACCTGGGCTCCTGGTACCCTTGCCTGGTTCTTACTTTAATGAGCTTCCTCTGATTTGTCAGACCCAAACTCAGTATCACTGACTCCCAATTTCTTCCCATCATTATAGACTTGCCCTGTACTAAAAATTTCTCTGTACTATCTGGTCCTACGAGGCCCAGCTAGTTAGTTTGGCCCATTAGAAACTCTTGTTTGAGAAGCAGAACATAAGTAAGATAGCCAGAGACTATAAACACTTTCTCTATTTCATAACCTTTCTCTTGACTTATCATGTTATTTTTATTTGATATTTAATGTCATTCCAAGAAAATAAAATCTAACATTTTAAACCATTAGTTTGAATTTTACAATTCATCTTCATATCGTGCAATGTCAGCTTTAACTGCAAAATATGAGCATTCACCTCATTTGCAAACAGCAGAAATTACACAAATTGTATTTTATAACTGGTACATGGATATCTTTTTTGTTTTTATCAAAACAGTAGAAACTGCCAAAACAAATCAACATTTTTTTCTTTCACTATTTTATGCATGCATGTTTTTATTAACCTCTTGTCCTTTGGCTTACTATGGAAAAAGAAAGAATTAAAATGATAAGAAGGTCTGGCTTGCCTATCTGTCCTTTTTTTTATGTCATCTTTTTCAGCAAAAGTGGTAGGCTAATAGAAAAGAAGTAACAGGAGAAAGAAGGGATATGATAGAATTCCTTGGTCATTCGTGAGTCTTAGAATGCCATTACCTTCATTCTAAATTCAAAACAAGTTCTGGTTAGAATGCAAAATGTGGCCCATTAGGATTATTGTCACCATCACTTAGCTGTAACCTAGTATGTTTACCTTGTCCTTGCTTTGAATCTTACTGATTTCCCATGTTTCCACTGCTCAGTCACTGTGCTTATGGGTATTCCATGCTCATGAAGAGCTCATTGTTTGTTTTGTGCTCATTGGGTATACTATGCCCCAGGGGAAATCGATGCTCAGGAAAGTCCTCTTCTCAAGAAAATCATGTACTCACAGGTGACTTGTGCTCATGGCACCATGTCGTCATAGGGTACTGTGTGTTCATAGAGACTCTTTGCTTATAGGGTATCCTGTGGTCAGGGAGCAACCAGGTCACATAGGCATCCTATCTTCATGGGGTATCTTGTATTCATGGCATATGAATGCTGTATGTGAATGAGAAGAAAAGGGATTGAGCACACACATGATGCATGTATTTCCTCTGTGCATGTCTAACCCCCTTTTTTCCAAAGGACTTCACTCAGAAAACAAACGTGAAACAATGTAATTATTAATCATGTTGAGATGGTGATAACAGAACATTAAACCCCATTGGGGTTTTTGAGCACGGGCCCTTGTGCAGCTGCATAGATGATGCCATTCTGGGGACCATTTTGCTAAATATTTGCTCCCCACTGTTTAACTCTCACAGTAACCAGTCATGGTTACTAACCCCTTCTCACTGTCTTCCTGGTTTTCAATTATTTTACATCATAAAACTCATGCCTGTGTGGGCCTCTAAGGCCCCTACTTCCAGTATACCTCACCCTCATGATATTTTCTGTCCTGGCTCATCTTCCAGAACTACAGCCACTCTTAAGCAGTGCTTGCAAGGTAATCAATGCAGATAGTTCCTAAGAAGCCATTTAACTTAATGTTTGAACATTCTTGTGTGATACATACTCCAAAAAATAGCTAAGATAAAATCTAGTACTGTTTCCATGAATTATTAAGATTACATATATATGACTTTTACCATTTTCCAAAATAATAGTTTAGAAGATATCATTAAGGTAAACATGAATTTAAATTTAGTATATACCAATAACCATTGTAAATTGTGTGGTAGAAATTATAAATTTCCTGCTTTGGCACTAATGACCTGAGTAACTTAGCAACCTGGAGCCTTGATTTTCTCCTTCATGAAATGGATCTCTTAATTAGCAGTACTACTTAGAGAGCTAAATATAGTAATGACTATCAAAGTACTTTGCAAACTCAAAAATGTTGTATAACTTGTATGACCATAATACAATACCAATTGTGACATGAATTTGGAATTAAAACATGAATCAACATTAAATCAAAATGCAAGTTTAATATCCCCAAGAGTGAAAAGTTCAGAAAGCAGCAGGGAAATCACCTGTTTTAATACTGATCACTCTGCTGCTCTAATTTTCATGTACCTAAGCAGGGGGGAAAGGGACAATGAAAATGAAAATTAGATGGGATATGATTGCATTAACAGGGATCATGTCTTTTTTACTAAATAATGAGCTGCCCAAAGGCAGATCTTTTGACTTCCTCATTGCTTTGTACTTAGAGCCCAGCACAATGCTAGGCATGCAGTAAATGTTCAGGAGTGATTTGAGGGATGAATGTATGAATGAAATAAGAAGTGAATAAGGGATCTCCAAAATGTTAAGTTTTCTTTTTTATGTATGTGTTCCTACTCACTAAGATGAATATAAGCTTCATGAATGCAAAACTGTACCAACTGAATTTTTTAAATGTTTAAAGGCAAAAAAAAAGTTATGTTTTTAGAAAATGACTGTATGCCTCACCCCGAGGATATGGTATATTCCTGACTACATGATGTGATATTTTCTATGGTAGAAGCGGCATTGAATTCTAAATAGCTGGGATTAATATGATACATGTACTACAAGTATTCTTCTCCTGTAATACAATGAAACTTTTTTATGATGGACTCATGTACCAGTTTTGCATCCATTCTTATTATTGTGGGTTTTTTTCCTAATGAAGCTAAAAGAATTTGCCTTCAGGGTTTAAATCAACTCATTCTGCACAGACACAATGTTATTCAAAAATATAGTTGTAAGATAAAATCCTTTTTTTTTTTTTTTTATTACTTTTCTTCTTAAGAGAGTCTGAACTCTTTCTGGTTTCTACCTTCCACTCCTTCAGTTCCTAGTAAATTAGCAGATTTTAGTCTACATTTTTGTGGATTCTATACAAAAAGTTAAATTCAGTTTTCTTTTCATAAAAGTTAGCTTAGATACTGTTACTCATTTTAAAATGATAACTGAACAATTTGATTTCTAAACTAGTGACTCAAAAGTCTACAATGATAAAAGAAGAGCTAAGCATGCCTTTAAGCCTTTATGTGGTAAGATACAGGAATCTGGCAGAGTGAGAATCTTTGTAGCCTCTATCATGTAATATACACAAATAAATAGAAAACCTTTTTTCAACAACAGCAAATTACTAACATGTAAAAACAGGCCGTCATAGGTTATAAATGTTCATAACCTAGTAATCATGGTTTCTAAATTCACTTGGGTGAATTTTCTGCTTTGTTCTCTAGATTCTTGCAGCAACACAAAAATCAAATTTACTGTAATTGCTCATTCTATGACAGCAAGATGAAGTTTGGATAGCACAAACACTTAGTAGATAGCAGTTGAATTTTTTACTGTTAAAACTGTGTTTTTGGTCCAACACATTTGGCTTGTGCTTCTTAGTTATTCCTAGTTTTCAATATTTGATAGACAGATAGTGAATTGCTGCATCCAGGTGAGTTCACTTTTTCTCCTGATTTTATTTAGAGAAGGACTTCCAAATTGATGATCTTGCTCTTTCCAGTGGTGTGTGGATAAATGTTTAAGAATGAGCAATAGAGGCAAGGAGGGAAAGTGAAGGAACTGATTCAGATGCATTGCAGTTTCGTGTTATAAATACTTCCCATCCCACTACGGCTGATTCTCAGGTACCAGGTTATCACCACTCAATGGAGTGTAGGGAAGAAATGCTAGCAAGTACCTCTAAAGGGCTGGTACAGGTTAGCTCAGATATGCACTATTGCCACTTAGATTTTAGAAATTCGTTAGGAAAGTTTTGCCAAAAAAAAGTTGAATAAGCTTATATAAACCCTCTTTAAGAAATGATAATGAATCTAACCACTATAATCTGAAACTACATTCATTAGGACATTTTATGCAATTTCAAATTTGTATTTTACTTAACTTTATGGATCAATGTTTCTACAGTAAAGTAGAATTCAAATTTCTAGGGGTTCTACTTTCTTTATAAATTCTCTAACTTGACATATTTATTTCAGGTTTTTCTAACAGTTATTTTTTGTTATTTCTAACAGCTATTCAATTTGATCCAAAAATCCAACTTCTTGCTTATAGAATTGAGGCATTAGAATTTAGCAGCAGCACAGATAGCAATAATTTTTGTTACCAGCTTAATATATTCACACTATGTGTGACTATTAACCATGATATGTCAACTGGCATGATTTAAGAAACACATTGCAGATTAATACAACACAGTTATGGGTATGTCTTTGGATGATTGATACATAGGCCACCAGTCTGAGTGTGCATGAGGACTTTTTCCCAGATGTGGATGGCACCAACCATTCAGTTTAGAGTCTGGATGAGATAAAAAGGGAAAGAAAAAGGGAGTGTTTCTGTTTTGGAAGAGTCTGAGTCTTCACCAATAATGTTGGACAACGGTGTCCAGTTTTTGTTTGTTTGTTTTTTGTTGTTTAGACTTACAGCCTAGACTCATGCCAATTGCAGCGTGCTTGCAGGATTTCAATCCTGAACTGGTGCTGCATCTTTGATACTTCTTGCTCTGCAGCTTCCATCTTCTTGGGTTGAGCAACTCCTGGATTCTACTGATCCTCACTGCACAAGTGGCCATTGTGCATTCTCCTTACTCTGACCCTGTAAGTCTACCTAATGAAATCCTCTTGTGTAATTACACATACTTTTGTATTGATTCTGTTGCCCTAGGAAATTTAACTAATTCACTATTGAATATTGTTAAACACATAGATTTTTAGCATGGTTTAATTAAAGACTATTATCACATTCTAACAATGTTCTCAAATATGACTGCAACCTTGAATTACCTTAGGAATTCTGAGCAATCCCCACTTCAAGGCTGTACCTGAATCCCATCTCAGGATGGGCTCGGACATCAATGCTTTCTAAACTTTCTAAGGTGACTCAAAAGTGCTGTCAACTTGATCTAAAATTGACGATTCACCTAGGATCTTATTGTCTTCATTACTTTTCTCTTGTTGCTGAGACAAAATACCCAACCTCCAAAATTAAGGAAGAAAAAGTTTATTAACTCACAGTTTGTGGAGATTTCAGTTCATACTTTGCTGGCTTCAAGGCAGGGTGGCATGGCTAAGGGGCAACTATTCATGGTGGCTGCAAGTGACAAGATTGAAAGGTCAAAAGGAGAAAATACACTTGCTTCCCTCCCTTATATAGTATGCTGGCTATCCACCCCTGGGCAGGTACAGCACTCATACTGACAATCCCATTGCTAGACAGTGGACCAATTACAAATTCTAGACTCAGTCAGCTTTGAAACGCCTGCCCCCAAATGACCACATGAGGCTTTGGAGGGACATTTAAACACAAATCATAACAGTCCACCCCTGTTCCCCAAAGACTCATGCACATCCTTTATGCAAAAGACATTTAGTCCATCTCCAAGAATTGCCAAAGTCCTAACAGTTTCACCATTGTTAAAAAGTCCATCTCCTCCAAGATCTAAGGCAAACTCTTAGCTGCAACACCTTGTACAAATGCAAACAAAGTCAAACACTTCCAACATTCAATGGCACAAGATAAACATTACCATTCCAAAGGGTACAAACAAGGTGATACAAAGGAATGGGATCAAAGGTATTCCAAAATCCAGCAGGGCAAACATTAAGTCCTGGATTTCCATGTTCAGTATCTGAAGCAATCTACTTGTGAGCTCCAAAAGGCTTGAGTGATTCCATCCCCACAGCTTCTCTCTTGGGGTGACTTTGTTCCCTTCCTGCAGCTTTCCTTAGATGACCCACACTCCTGACTTTTCCAAACTTCTGGGTTCTCCATTGTACCTTTGGCTTCATGCTCACAGCTTCACACACTGCCCTCTCAGGGGCACACTGCCTGGCCTCTCAGTACTTCTTCTGAAATTGGGGTGGAAGCCTTTTCAACCTCAGAACTCTTGTGCTCTGCATATGCCTAAAACCAGTGCCACATGGATGATGCTGAGGTCTGCTGCCAGTTGGAGCAGTAGTGTTACAGGCAGCTGTGTTAATTAGAAATATAGGCAGTCAGACAGGGCTAGGCCCTCAAAGCAGCCAGTGCAGAAGACCAGATACCTTGAACAAGTACACTTATTGGTTGACCATAGTACCACCTCATGCCAATCTGTCTTGTGAGTTCCCATGTTTTCCCCATCTTGGACCCATCTCACCTCGTGGCTTTGCTTTACAAAAGTCCCTAGAAAACACAGTCTTTGGCAACTCACTCAGGACCCCTTCTGTCTCTGTCCCAGACAGAAGTTCTGTTTCTTTCAATAAATATATTCTGCTCTTTATCTCCATTGTTCCAAAAATTCATTCTTCAATTTTAGAGAACACAAACTCATACTGGACATCTAGTAGGTTGGGAACTTCATTCCCCTATATCAGTAACCAGACTTCTCACTCTCTTGGCTGTAGGGGTCGAGTGCCTGGATCACTGAGTACTCTGAACCTGATTCTGAGGAACAGATTCTCTAAACTGATGCCATTCTGGCACCTGGTATGGTAACCGCCAATTTGGAACCTTGTGAGGCCTCCACTGCCATTCTGGAACATTTTACCTTGCTGCTTTCTCTTCAGGGCAAAGTCTTTCATTTTTGCAGTTTTGAGGCTACAAAGGGTAGAGACCAACTGCTTCCTGGAATGCCCCCAGGCCATCTTTTCTATTCTTTTGTTCCTTCTCAGCAATCAAGATATCAGCTCTATCTTTATAGTCCAGAATTTTACTGGAGCTTCCTTTTTGGCCAAACTCACAACACTTTAAATCATCCTGCTGGGATCTTTGCTCTTGATTTGCAACATAAATCTGGCTAAAAGCACCCAACAATAGTCACACCACCACCTCAACATTTGACTGCCTTGAAATTTCTCTATCCTGATTAATTAATCCACTGCCCTTATTATCAGTCTCAAGCAAAGTCTCTGGACATGAGCAAAATGCAGACAAACTTTCTGCCAAGCCATAACACACATCATCAGGAGTACAGCACCCAGCGCAGTCCTTCTTTCCAGCAGAAATCTCCCAAGCCTGGTCTTTCCTGGTTTTCTGGTCTTCTGAGCTCTGACCAGAACCTCTCATACAAAACAGTCTAAACCATTCCAGGTCTATACTTTCAGGCAATATCTCCAAACCTTTCCAAACTTTTCCCACAAGCCATTCCCAAAGGCTCTTGAACCACATGGTCAGGTACAGTCATAGCAATAACCCCACCGTGCTGGTACCAAATTCTGTCTTGGTTTCTTTTCTCTCATTGCCAAGAAAAAATACCCAACCTCCAAAATTAGCAAAGAAAATATTTACTTAACTTAGAGTTTGTGGAGATTTCAGTCCATAGTGAACTGGCCTCAAGGCAGGGTGGCTTGGTTAAGGGGCAACCACTCATTGTGCCACAAGTGACAAGAGCAAAAGGGCAAAAGAGGAAAAATACATCTCCTTCGCTCCCTTATATTGTATGCCAGCTACCCATCCCTGGGCTGGTATAGCACTCATACTGCCAATCTCGGTGCTAGACAATGAACAAATCACAAATACTAGACTTAGCCACCTTCAGAAGTCTCACCCGCCATGAGTGCATGAAACTTTGGGGAGACATTTAAGCACAAACCAAAACATGTATTAAAATACAAATTCTAATTCAATGGGTCTGAGTGATCATGCTAAACCAAAGGACATACATTTGTAAGCAAGGTTTTAGAGTAAAGGAAGTATGCTCTGCTCAGATAATAGTTCACACCCAGATTATTGGATTACTTTCCTAAAATTACATAGAGAAACTGAAGCACATTTTTGAAAGAGACAAGGAAGATGAAGATATTTGACTTCTTGTTCTGTTATGAGCAGTTGAAAGATTTAAAGCTATGCACTGGCTAAAGAAAAGACATTGTGAAAATTTAGGAAATTGAAGAATGGTTATATAGAACCATGATTGAAGTTTTCACTCTTTCCCAAGGAATAGAATTATAAGTAATGGGCAAAAGCTATAGTAAAACATTTTTGGATCAATATATAAGATATTATATTAGATAGAGCTCATCAAAGAGGGGAATAAACTGTTTTTGGAAGAAACGAGTCCCCTGTAATAAAATGGAGATTTGGTTGAAAATTGTCAATGATTTTTGTGAGGCTTCTACAGAAACATGGGAAGAGAGATAGGTCATTTCAGATGCCTTTTATTATCTCTCTTAAAACCTGGATTTGTGATATTCTGTGTCCATTTCAGCACAGTACCTATAGCATCTGACTTGTGGTAGGTGATCAAATCTGAGATGAATGGTTCCAAAAAAACAGGGATATCTTTCCCCTGTTATTTCTATTTCTTCATGAAATAGTAAAAATTTGTTTACTTGAATAGTAATATAGACACTTTTCCCCTCTGAGATGTCTTGTTGATTTGAACATGTATTATTTTTTAACTCAGCTGAAAAATTCTGAAATGCAGTATAGTTTCCATAGAATTCCAAGTACACAATATACTGAGAAACTTCTAGCTTTATAAAGACATCTATGCTTGATAAGTTAATCCATAAATAGATTTTTTTTCATTTGAAAAGTTGATTGTGAAGTACAAATGGCAGAATAAACAAACAGGAATAGTAAGAATAATTTTGAAAAATGAATAAAAGGAAATATACTTGCTAGATACAAAACACCTTGCAACAACCGAAATCAAGTGCAAAAAACTAAAACAAAATCACTCTGGCATAGGCTATTTATTTATTACTGATAATTCTGGTTTAAATAGAACCCTAATTTTACTGACAGTGATGCACTCATATTTCAAAAATAGATTTCCTACCTTTTCTTTGCAGATATTGAGTGGCCATGTTCATACATTCTGATCATTGTGAGAAAAAAAATAAAAGTTGTTGGCTGGGTGTATTAGTTTTCTACTGCTATTGTAACAAACTTCCGTAAACTGAATGTCTTAAAAGAACACCTGTGTCTTATGTGGCTGAAATCAACTTGGCAGTAGTGCTGTGTGCCTTCTGGATACTTCCAGGGAAGGGTTTATTCTCTTGCTTTATTCAGCTGCAAGAAGTCACCTTCATTCAGTTCCTTCTATCTTCAGGACAAATCACTCACACTTCCATTGCTGTCATCATGTATTCCTTTCTAGCTTAGATACTCTTGCCTCTTTACATGGACCTTTGAGGTTACACAGCCCATCAGATAATCTATCATGATCTTTTCATTTTAAGAACCTTTACTTAATCATATGTGCAAAGTCCCTTTTGCCATGAAAAATAACAGGTTCATAAATTTCATGAAATGGGATATGTGCATCTCTGCAGACAATTCTGTTATCGCAGCAGACTTTCTGGAAAGCTTGTTCTGGAAAGCGAGGATATGATGTGCCCTCACATCATGTATACTTAGTACCATTCTGAAGAGAATTATAAATATTCACCAGCTCTGCAACTCTTAAGATACTTTTTTCCTATACCATAGGTGTTGGTCCCAGTAGGAATTAGCATTCCTTGGTTCTTTCTCTGATATTTTCAGCAAAGTGCTAAGCATTTGTCATAAATGCATTGATTTTGCTAACATTTAGTAAGGCCATGCCTATTAACCCTGCACCTACTCACAAACAAACTCATTTGAAATGACAAGGAGTGAGGTGACTCATCTACAAATATAAAACTGTGTGTAGGCCTTCCAGAAAATGACCTTGTATTCACTCAACATTTAGCAGGTATTGTTTTTTAATCAGCTCTTCTCAGTAGCCTTTACAGACACCTGTCCCCCTCCCACTCCAGCACACACAATCACCCTCCCACATACACACTGCCTCCAGCCTGGACCAACATTCCAGAGAGTGTTTTCAAAACTCTTGGACCATAATTTTTTATACAGTATTGTTATCTGTCTCTCATTCTAGGCAGATACCAATTACATAAGGCAGAAACCCTGTTTCAATGTTTCTAGAGGTTCAACATCTAGTGCCCAAGGTAGAAAATCCTCCACAAATGTTTGGTAAAATAATGTAGGAAGGAAGGAATCATTCAGATGCCTTATGCAAGGGAATTTTGGACGCACAAGAAAGCATTTCAGTGGTATGCTAGAGACTTGAATGAGTTAGATATTACTCCAAGTGAAGAGAAAACCTAACCCTATGCATTTTTGTCAACTATGTTTGCTGAAGAAGCCACCATCAGTAGTGGAGAAGTAGTACCAAGACTATGCTAAAACAGCAAGTCAGAGATTCAGCTGGGAGACATGAAAGATCAGGGCTCCACAGGAAGAAGTCACATGTGTAGTGTAAGATAGAGTAAGTCCACGCCATTCAAGTGGCTGAGTTTAAATAAACTAAGAGAGCTTTAGTCTTACTTATCAGAGTCAGACCAAAAGCTCAAGGATAGACAGGATGACTGAAACATAAAAAGGTAAACTGAGAAAGAACTAGTTCTGAATTTACTAAGATCAGTGACTTTGTTCTGCTCTGTCAAAAATGGTCCTCACACATGCTATCACACATTTGAAAGATTGCTGACATTCCCCATGCAGTTCATTGATCAATGCCAGCTGATGTTTTAGTTGTATTAGTGGGAATGGAGGAGGAGTGAATATGCAGATTCCAATTGCCGAAGTTTGAGTCAATATCATGTAGCGTTGCATTTAATAGATCCTAATTAGTGTGCACATTAGGTGTGCCTCTTGATCACACTAAAATTTCCCTGTGGGAAGGATCCTTTTTTGGCATCCTCCATGATGTCTTGCATGGCACTGGCACATACAGTCTCAGTGGTCTTGCTGACTGAATAGAGCATATGCATCTTGCCCAAAAGGCAAGACTCAAAATAGTGTGTGATGTTTCTGTTCAGACAAATCCTGTCATTTGCAAATCCTTTTTACTCTGCACAGAGAGCTTCTTTTTAGGTAAATGTACATATGTACCAGAAATAATGTTAACTTAGCTTTAGCTTTGCTTGGCAGGCACTGATTTTCATTAACAATCTTTTTTTAAAGTGTTATCTGTATAAGCACCTCACAGGGTAGAAATTTATTCTGGATTTAGGTACAAATCTCTAAATTGAAAGTAATCTGTTTCATTTTATTTAAGAGAAGAAAAGACAGAGAAAAGAAGGACAAAAAGCAAAAGAGACAAATAACAACAAATCCAATACATTAACATTATAGGTTTACAAAATAAGACGATAGAAATTTGACAATCATCGCAATATTGCATATCATTGCCTTCAAAATGGTTGTTTAGATTAACAGATATAGACATGTAAAATTGATCTAATCATATGAGTGCTAACTGTTCTTTTCCAATAACTAATACATTTAGTAGTATAGTCATATTAGCTATCTTATGCATACATATATATAAATTTATGTCTTTTTCCTTTTCCCTTCCTTCTTTCCTCCTTTCCCCTGTTCCAATTACTTTTGCTCTTACCCTTCTTACCCCTTACTACTTATTACCCTTACACAGTATTCATTGTAGAATTTGGTCATATATACTTTTTCAGTTTCTTATACTAGGGAGACATGATATTTACACATGTGAGTTTCATTTATTTCACTTATGAGTATGGTTTCAAGTCGTGTCCATATGCCTATAAGAGTCTCGAGGCAATCTTTCTTGATAGCCGAGTAGTACTCCATTGTATAAAAATACCACATCTTTTTAATCCATTCCTTGATTGATGGGCACTTTGGTTGTTTCCAAGTTCTGGTTTTTACAAATTGGGTTGCTATAAACATGGGTACACATATATCACTGTGGTATGATGTTTTCAGTTCTTCTGGGAAAATGCCCAGAAGCAGGATAGCTGGGCCAAATGGAAACTCTAATCCTAGCTTCTTAAGTATTCTGTTAAAATATGAACTACAAAACCCAGGCCCTAGGTAGGTTTTTCTGCTAGCTAACCATGAGATCTTGTCAGGCTGTCTACTCTCCTCCCTGAGCTTCAGTTTCTTTCAGTAAAGCTCTTGCCTAAAAGTCTGCTGTGTTCCTTCCAGTGCTGGTCTTCTTTAAGATTATTTTATAATAGTTTTACCTGAGGCTATTTTTCTGCCTTTAATGTTATACTCTGCCACCAAACACCTGGCAAAAAATGGGACAGTTCATATGCAGTTTTTCTTGCAATTGTAGAAACAAATCAATTTTAAATGCTGAGGTAACAAAGTAAGGATTTTATCTACTTGTATATTGTTTTTCACTGTGTAGCTTCTGAAATCATTCAATAACATATGTATCACATTTTATAGGCCAAGACATTTATAAAACCTGCCCAATTTCAGTGAGATGGAACATATACCCTACTTTGTGATGGATGCATATATGTTAGGACAGCATGTGGCAATCAACTGTAGAAAATAAAATCAGCTGCAGGATTAATATATAAGTGACTAAATAAATATTTTTTCTATTACTTTCAAACATCACTAAGAGAAACCTTTTATTATATTTCTCAGTGTTTTGTACATACAGACCCTCATGGTAAAATTCTTCCAAAGTTTATTATTAGGAAAATCTTTCTCTTCCTGATAGCTATGTATTTCCTCCTGTCAATGAATATTATACAATGCATTATATTTCTCTTTCAACTTGACATTCAGGAGGTTGCTATTAATTTTTTATAATTATTTTATTTTTGATCCAACAGAAATATATTGCCCTTTCTTTATTTTTATCTATTTATTTTATTTATTTATTTATTTTTGTGGCACTGGGGATTGAACTCACAACCTCACGCCTGTCAGGCAGGTGCATTGCCCTTTCTTTAAATTGCATGCTATAATTCTTTTACTCTTTCTTAAAAAATATTAATTACCAATGTAGAGAGCATTACTTAAGAAAAAATTAAAAAAGAGAAGTAAAAGTTAAAGTCTATCTTCAACTTCATTTCTCCCCAGAGTTAGCTCAAACTAATAATGTTACTATACCTTTCTGGGCACAGACACACACACAAACCACTCCTTTATATAAATACTACATCAATATCCTTCATTAGTTTTTCATAAGATCTTACTTTATATATAATTTTTCCACTTGTTTTATTCTTCAATGTATTCATCATACACAACATTCTAACTTGGTATTCTAACTAGAGATCTACCTCATTATATATATATATATATATATATATATATATATATATATATCAGGAATTGAACTCAGGACTTTGAACTTGCCAGGCAGGCACTGTGCTGCTGAACTATATCCCTGTCCATTTACATATAGATTTTTGAAAATAAATTCTTTTCAGTTGCGTAAATGGTAGGCTCAACTCTTTCAAATAGAGCTTCTGAATGAAAAGGAATACACATTTCAAGTTTTGATCCAGACAGCTAAATTACTCTTAATACATTGCACCAATTTTCACTGTTTGCCTTTTTGATTAAAACTATCATACATAAATGTTTTTATTATAAAAATGAATGCTTTTTAAATATAGTTTATAAATTTTAAATAGCCAACTGACTGAAAGTGAAAAATTTCTGACCTAAACATTCAGACAGCAAGTAAAATTTGAGTTTTACTTACTACTTGTAGAAACCACAACAATATCTTCCTTTTATGACTAGAATGCTCAGGCTAGTCCCCTGTTCTATCTCTAGATCATGGAGAAATATCTAGGGAGACAAATTTTAAATGAGTTTTCCTGTCCTACAATGCTCAAGGACCCATAACCAAGCACCACATGGAGATAGTTTTGTTTCTCTCTCACTTTGAACTGCTTAGCATATGAGGGGAAAACAACTGCAGCAACCTTGAGCTATTCAACTGCACACATTTAAATTGTGCTACACATTCTAAGTGTGGAAAGACATGGAGGCTAATTAAAGATAGAAGATCAGGGATAAATAGTACTATACTCCATTTTCTCCAACATCTTTCTAGGTCAAGGCTTTTATTTTACATCTTGGAGCTGATGCATGTAATCAACTGAATATAGAATCATCAGGTAGCATGAAACTAAGACACAGTCCAAACTCAAATATCTGACTTTGATCACAGCTTGTTTCTGCATTCAGGTAAATCCAGTGGCAAGATTTTATTTTCCTTTTAAGCTCCTTGTCAAATATGGCTGTTGTGGACAGTAGCACAACATATCAAAAAGTGATTCAATGTAGAATTTTATTTTCAATAATTACTCAAAAGTAGATATTGCTACAAGTTAAAAGTTGTGAACAGCCACAAGTGGAAATATCATTTTTAAAAATTGTATTCAGGGGTATAGGGGATGGAAGGGATGTTAGATGACAATGTCTTTCTAAGAAAGGATTGTTCTATGCTTTCAACAAGTTTTTAAACAATAATTGTGAACTGGACAATGTTTAACAGTCAGTGTGGTAGAAAAGGTCAAGATCCTATAGACTAGAATGAGAAAAGAACTTAAAAGTTCTGATAAAGATTTTAAAGGCAAGCCGGGTGTGGTGGCGCATGCCTTTAATTCCAGTGCTGGCGGGGGGTAGGGGGGTGGGGGGGTAGAGGGGTGGGGGGTAGGGGGGTGGGGGTGGGGGTGGGTTGCTGAGGTAGGAGGAGCCTTGTGAGTTCCAGGCCAGCTTGGGCTACAACGTGACTGCAAGACCGGTCTGAACTACATAGTGCAACCCTGTCTCGAAAAACTAGGGCCAGGAGTTTGGCTCAGGGGTTTATGCGCCTGCCTCACAAGCATGTGGTTGTGAGTTCGATCCCCAGTGCCACAAAAAAATTCAAACAAACAAAAAAAGATTTTAAAGACAGGTTTGAATAGGCAAAAGAATAATCAGTAAACTTAAAGATAGGATGATTTGCATTACTGAGAGTGAAGAACAGGGGAAAAAATGAAGAAAAGCGAGCAGCGTCTGTGTGGTTCTAAGGAGCAGGGGGAAAAAAATGAACCAAAATTTCCTAAGTTTGATGAAAGAAATGAATATAAACATTCAAGAAGCTCAAATAACTCTAAATAGAATGACCACAAATAGAGTCATACCAAAACACATTAAAATCAAATAATCCAAAGCCAAAGACAGAGAATATTGAAAGCAACCAGAGAAGTGATTCATCGCATATACAGGATGCTTAGAAAGACGGTCTGGAAATTTTTCATCAGAAATTTTGAAGACCAATAGGCAATGTGCCTACTGGTACATTTTTAAAAATACTGTCAAAAACAATGTTACATCCTGCAAAACTGTCTTTTTTTCACTTTTTTTATTTTAAACTTTGAAGATAACAAAACTGTCTTTCAAAAGTGAAGAAAAATAAAAAGTGAGAGATTGATGGAGACATTCCAACAGAAGTAAAACTTGAGGGATATAATTACTACAATACTAGACCTTGTCTGCAAGAAAGTTAAAAGGAGTCCTAAAGGTTGAAATGAAAATATTCTAGACATTAATTCAAAACCAGATCAAAGTGTAAGACCTCAGTGAATGCAATACATGGATGATCATAAGAGCTAGTATTATTATAAAAATGATTTCTTTTTTTTATTTAAGTGAAGAAAAAAAGAAAAAAAGACATATAAAACAAAGCCAACAAGCAAAAGAGACAAACAAACGAGTAGAGAAAATGCACAACAGTAACATTGCAGGTTTACAAAATCGGATGATAGAAACTTGACAATTGCTGCAATATTGTGTATCGTTATCTTTAAAATGGTTACTTACATTAACAGATATAGACATGTAAAATTAATCTAATCATATGAGTATTAACTGTTCTTTCTCAATAACGAATACATTCAGCACTGTGTTCATTTTAGTTGTCTTACATATACATATATACAGGTTTGTATCTTTTCCTCTTCCCTTTTCTCTTTCCGCCTTTTCCCTTCCCAGTTACTTTTGCACTTTGAGCTGTTTTTTACAATTACATAGTATTTATTAGAGATTTTGGATCATATATACTTTTCCGTTACTTACACTAGGGAGACAATACAGTATTTACACATGTGGGCCTGATTTATCTCACTTACGAGTATGGTCTCAAGTCGTGACCATTTTCTTACAAAAGACTCAATGTAATCTTTCTTTCTTTTCTTTTCTTTTTTTTTAAATTTTATTTGAGCGAAGAAAAGCAAAACAAACAAAAACAACAACAATAACAACAACAACAACAACAACAAAGACGACATATATAGTAAAAACAACAAGCAAAAGAGACAAGCAAATGACTAGAGTAAATACACAACATTGCAGGTTTACACAACCAGTAGATAGAAGCTTGACAATGGTTGCAATATTGCGCATCGTTATCTTTAAAATGGTTTCTTACATTATCAGATATAGACATGCTAGATTGATCTAATCATATGAGTATTAA
>RJWM01006974.1:0-80933 GCA_004363535.1 Dasyprocta punctata | reverse complement strand
GGGAACCCAGTTCTGTGCACTGGTTGGGTGATCAGGAACACCTGGTATGGTGGTGAGGATGAAGTGTTAATCTGATTGGCTTGGGGTCTGCCTGGGAACAGGTGGAGCATACTCTGTGTGTTTCAGGGTAGGTTAAGGAAACATGGCCTTAGGGTCTGCATCTGGCCCCTCTCTACTTCTCTGGTATTGTTCTCCTACTCTACTTCTCAGTCACCATGAACTCAGGTTTATTCCACCATGCTTTTCTGCCATGATGCTCCTGGCTTGGAGCCAGCTGACCATTGACCAAACCCCCTTAAACTGTGACCCAAATTAACACTCTCCTTTATGTTGTGGGTATTGTGTCCAGCAGCAGAAAAGTTGATTAATACACTTGGCTCACTTTTTCTACTTTTCCAACTTGCATCTTCTGTGCACTTCTGTCTTTACACCACCGAAGAACTCGATCTTGTGTGCTTGTACTCGGGTGACTGCACAGACTGTGATTCATTCTGCATGTATACATTCTGTATATTGTTGTGGGTTTTTCTAAGAGGCCGAGAGTCAAGCAGGGAAACTGTAAGAGTCAATACTTTGCATAGCCACATGTACCCCAGCTTGTTTTATGGTGGTCCCCTTAGTTTGCTTTGACCTGATTTTCCTTGTTATTTGAAACTTATTTTGTTATACCATAATAAATTGTTCTAGAGCATGATGGATAAATAAGCATAAACCATCCTCAGGGTTCCCTGTATGTCCTCCCGGTTGCTCATAGACCTTTTTAGGACTGTAAAACTCCTATGCATCCATCAAGACCAACCAGTCTTCCTCTGGCCATCTGCCCCCCTGCTCTGGCTACTCACCACCCTGGGCAAGCTCTCTCCATCAAATCATAGCTCACACTGCACTAGCATTGCTAACTCCTGTCATTCCCTGCAGATGAAAGCGGCACCCTGCTTAGTCTTGGATCAGAACACAGCCAGCGCTGCCCAGAAATGCACTGCACACTGCTGCATGTGGCACAGCGGGGGCTGAGAGTGCGGATGTGCTTTCCAGTAGCTGTCTCATCCGGCAGCCCCGAGGAGCTGGTTTCCTGGCATCGGCCCAACTGGGCAGCCTCTGCATGCCAGTGCTACCGGTTAGGACGAGACGAGGAGCCAGATGTATCTGCTGCTTCTCACCCAGGGCATCTGGGAGTCTGGCAGCCAAGCCTGGATGAGGGGCTCACTCTGCAATGCCACCCGGGGGTCCTGGAGTCCACTGCTCTCATGGATTTGTCTGGCTGTGTAGACCACTCAGAACCAGCCTAGATTAACCCAGATACTTGTAAGACATCAGCATTATCACAGACTAATTGAACCCAAAGAGACCGGCCCAGAACCCAGTTGGTATGGGTGGATCATGGCGCAACATGGTGGCCCTTTCTTCACGTGCTGTGTCACTGGTCCTGGGTAGGAAGGGGTGGAAAGCTTGACCATACAAGGCAGGCAGCATGGCTCTTGTGGAAACCCATTCCAGAGAGCCAGCATTTCAGGTCAGGTTGCTCCACCCGCTTCACCATATGGTGCCCAGCCTGCTCTTCTTTATCCTGGGGACAGAGGTAGGACAGCAACGCCTGCTCCTGCATGTCCGGTCTGCATGACTTCTTCACTGGGAGCTGCCTTATGAATTGTACTGGTGGCTTTTAAAGAAGATTTAGTGAAACAGTGATGGGAAAATGAGAAATTCACAGCGTGCTTCTGTAGTGTGCATTTGGAGAAAATCTTTGTAACCCTCAAGGAATCTGCTGTAGTGATGTGGAGTTTTGCTAGTGCTGTCCTTCAGCAGGGTTGGGCAGGCGAAGGTCAGTGAAGAAACTCCCAAGGGTCCCAGCCCTGTGATGTAGGGAGGCAGGAAGCCACCCCTGCTCTGCACCTGAGCAGGAACATAGAGCTTTGCCCTTTGCACTCTCAGGCACCAGCTAACCTTTCTAAGTTGGGACGAACCCTTGTGTGTGACCTCGTATGGGGCAGTCATCCGCTGCCTCCCCATCTTGCCCCAGTTAACCTACCCCAAGTTTCCCTGTACAAAGCTGTAAACTGGGCCAGTGTTACAGTAGCCCTTTTACAACGGACTGGGACTTCATGCTTCACCATCATCTAAACCTATTCCATAACATCCCTGCAGCATGTTCTAGGGTAGTACCAGCCACTTCTGACGTAATTTTAAGCATTAACTTACTACCCAACATATAAAATCATTCACGCACAGTATAATATCCAATTTCCAAGTTTTCAAATTCCTGATATGAGAATAAAACACGTGGCTCCATGGAAAATTCCACTTGATCAGGTTGGACTCCGGCCTCCAGCCACATCCCTTTCCTTCTGTCTTCAACTCCCACTTGGGCAGGGTGGTCACTGTGTTGCTGTCTTCCTGGAACATCAGCAGGGTGGGGACCACGGCCCCAAGACAGAGGCTGCCAGCACTCTGGGTACTCACTCAGGGTGGACCCAGAGCTGCGTGTTGGGGCTGTACTTCCCAGAGGTGTGGGGAAGAGAGCAGGCCAGGCGCAGGGCAGGTTCCCAGTCGTGAAGCGTGTGCTGCACCTGAGAGTCAAGAGTCGGGCTGCTTGCTGCCCAGCTGGGGAGGACACAGCGGGGGAGGAAAGCCCGGGGCAGGGTGGTGGGACGCAGTCGGCGAGAACAGGAGCTGGATTCAAACATGCGGACAGATGCCTCGGTCAGCCCTGGTGGTCAGGAGTTGGATAAACCTTTGTGGGTTGGAAGAACTCTTTCAGTCCTTCAGCTGTGGTCCTCATAATTTCCAGAAATTTCTAAGGGAAGAGTTTCCTCTGGACAGGGCACAGGAGTGCCTGGACGCACCGTGGTCTGTGGAGGTCAGCCTAGAACCCATATGCCTTCCCAGTGTCTTGCTGACTTGTAAGATCCAGCCACACTGATGGGTGATGATTTCTGAAACTTTACATTTCTTTCCTTTCTTCCTAGATTGTCATAGTGTGTGCCCATGCTCAGTGTGTGTGTGTGTGTGTGTGTGTGTGTGTGTGTAAACACTGAGTAGACTCTCACTTGAACCTTTGGGGAAATTCAATGCAGCGATGTTGAGTGGCCATCCAAGCTGACCACCCTATGGGATCCTGGGCGACTCGGCTTCCCCAGGCCTTTAGCCTTGGCGCCCTCACATTCTGTGTGCAGGTCCCTTGGTCTATGACTGCCCCCATAGGTGCAGGGAGGGGTGGGGATATTCACTTAAGCTTTTATAACCTCAGGGACTCCAGCAGAACTGAGCTGCACATGTCGAATTTGGCTTTAAACCAATTCCATGGGATTTCCACCATTAGCAACAACTCTGCATGGGGAGTTCCTGTCCACTCGGTGGGGCGAGGTGACAACCCAGTCAGGACACAGGCAGGACAGACACTCACGCTCTGGGAATGTCTTCACTCCCATCTGCAGGCCTGCGTCCCTGGGCAGCTGACCTGCTGTGCCAGCCAGAGGGTTTAGGGGTTGGGGCTTGGGGTGCCTGCATGAAGGATGCCCATGTTTGCTCAAGATACCTGTCCACCTGACCCTGGGCAGGCTGCATGCCTGATGTCAGACCAACGGAGACCTGTGCTGGGTACGAGGGCAGGCCGCTGTCAAGAACTGCCTGCAGGGACAGCCCTGGCTGCCGCATGGCCCTGGTGTTCCCATCTGCCCTGTGCTGGGTCATGGCCAATGCCCAGCTAGTGGCCAAGGGACCTGCACCCAGGCAGGTTAAGGCAGCAATGTCCCACTCTGCTGGTTCCATGCTGATCCTAGTAATGCCGGGCTTTTTACTAAGATCAGTGAAAGATGATGACACAGGACCTTGAGGCCCCTCCCACGGGAACAGCATGGCCAGCTCTGCTGGCACAGGCCAGGGCCCGGAGAAACATCACATGACACTTTCCTTGGTGTCTCTAAGCAGCTGTGCCTGGCTCCAGACAGGCAGTGCCCAGACAACCTACGGCTCTGGGTGCCTCTGGGACAGAGCTCTGGGGACAATTGCTGCCAGCAATGTTGGGGAGCCCCCGCCCCACCTTCTTCCTCACCCAACAGGAACGGCGCCCGGAGGAGGTCCCCTTGTTACCTGGGAAGGGACCAGGACCACCCAGACCCCTAAGTCAGTGTGAGCAGCTGGCTCAGCAGCAGGTGAAGTGGCTTCACAGCTGCTTCCAAAGGTTCTAGCTCAGTTTAACAGAAGCAGCACTCAGGGACCTGCTCTGTGGAAGGACGGAGACAGAGGTGAGACTGAACCGTGGACCCCTCAGCGGGGCATAACCCAGAGCGAGGCGGCACACGGGGACAGAGGAAGGCCCTGACGACCATCACGCACTGCTTGAGCTAGGCCATATGCACCTGTCCCCCTGAGACGCTGGAGCAGGAGGGACCCGAGGTCGCATGCAGGACAGACCCACTCTTTCCCCAACACTGCAGATGTGGGGACTCTGCCAGCTCAAGCAGGGTGGTGCTGAGTTGTAGTTTCAAAGTTCTTCAATATGCTTGGCTTGTAATCAAAATGATATTTTGGAAAATTGAAATACTCTACACTTCTGTTCATTTATGTCCCCTTGAACTACTTGGTATGGCTGATTCACCCAGTGTTATATTAGCCTTTTTATCATCAGTTCAGTGTGATCTGGGATTTCTGCTAACCTAGGGCCGAAACACAAGATGAACCCTCTTGAGATTATAAATGAGAAGTTACAGCTACAAGATGCCCCAAGACTTATGCTAGATCTTCTGCCATGAAGTATTTAAAATGCCTGTATTTATCATACCAGGTTGCCAAGCTGTTTCAGAAGCTAAAGAATGGGTCTGAGGAAATTAATCCCACTCATTGAAAATAAAGGAATCTCATGTATCCAGGGCTCGAGTAACCAACTAGCACAACCAATTACACTTCCCCAGACTCTCAGGTGATGGAGACTGGAAACTAAGTCCCTGAGAACCTGTACCAGGTCTCTCCATACCATGTTTAATCATCTTGAAGAGCTCGCAACTCCTGCTTAGCCCCTGAGGTGCTTCAGAGCCCGCAGGTGAAGAGGGGAGCAGGAACCTGGCCTCCAGAGCGCAGGCGAGCGGGCCCTGAGCAGCGCCCCCACCGCGTTTCTGTGCAGAGGCTCAGACTACCACTCACAGGCACAGAAGAGCACGTGATTGTGTGCTAGTAACCTGCCATCGACCCAGTCTCTCCTCCGTGCAGTTACACAGTTAAACAGGGTGAGATTCCAGGATGTGTTCACAGGAGCACTCAGCTTCCACCTAGCAGTGACAAACTGCCACCCCACCCCGTGATGCAAGGGGCCACTTTCTGGACCTAGCCAGGAGGTGTCAGCTGTGGGGACAGAGGCTCCACCTGCCCGTCAGTCACAAGGGTCCTTGCATGAAGCCGAGGGGCATTTGTTGGGGACACAGGAGCAAGGTCACTGGTGACATCAGTGCATGGCGAGCAGGGCTGTCAGGAAGAAAACATCAACGCATTTCTGAGAACAAACCCAAGAGACTAAGTGGAAATGACAGCTACATGTTAGCCAACAACCTTGACATCAAACTCGACACGTTTTTCATGTTCTTGCTTTGATTTTGAGAAGTTAAAGACTGAAATGGAGTTGCTCCAGAGTTACAAATCTAAAACATCCATTTCCACACTCCAACAGCACACCACACTCCGCGCACATGTGGGCTCCTGCCACAGGGCACTAACTTCTCCAGGGCAATGGGTCAGCCTAGTCCTTTTGTGACTTCTGGAAGACGCGGCCCAGCAGCACAGCCCTGCGGTGTCCCCTTCCCAAATGGCCATGTTGACAAAGCTCTGCTTAGAGACCATCACAATGAAGCAACAATTTGAAAGCCAAATTAATAATGCAGAAAACTCAAAGGCTGCTTGCCGCTCCCAATTTAATTTAACTTTTCCATCAGTATCTCGTACCTTACTAGGAATGTGCAGGGGAGGCCAAAGAACATTCCTCAAAAATGCTCAGAACATCCTGGGGGCATTGGGGGAACAGCCGGAAGCTGTACCCAGGGAACGGGTGACACCCACAGGAGAGGGGCCAGGGTGGGGTGGGGCTGTGAGCAGAGCAGCTCTGACCTCTGATGGGGCCAGGGCACCCATGAGCTAGGACAAGTCCTCCTCCCGTGAGCCTGCCCGCCCCTCACACAACTCCCACGTCTCCCTGGATGCCAGGAGGAATGGGCTTCGTGGTAATGGAGAATTCCCAAAGTGCTCGCTGCACAACAAACAGACCCACGGTGCAATTACTGAAGAAAGTTTTCAAATACCATGTGTGTCCCATGTCACTGTGGCTGGGACACAGCATTTGAGGGCTTTCTAAGCAGAAGTGTGAGGACAGCTATAAGACGGGCAGGGTCTCGCTGTGGGAGGGACGCTTGCCAGAAGTGTATCACGTGTTTGACCCGTGGCACTATTAGGGGGCCAGCAGCTGGAGGTTTGTGTCCCTGCGAGTTCTAAAACAAATTGTAGGGCTGTTTCTCACCACAGGTTCATGGGGTGTGAAACTTTAAAATCTAAAAACCAGCAGTTGGGTTTATAATCCTATGTGGGAAGCTACTTTTTGGCCGCTTTCGGAAGCAAGACAACTTATGAACCTTTATTCTCTATAGTCACTCTGACCAAGTGGCCAAGACTCAGTTTCTCCTCTGGCAGCCTCTGAGCCCAGCGCCTTCTCTCCCCAGCCCACTGCACAGGCTCTACCTGATTCTTTCTCTTTCAAAACTCTGCCTCTTTCCTGACGCTCTGCCAAGCTGGTCCTCTGCCCCTACATGGCTGGTCCCTGGGGCAGAGCTACCAGGACGTAGCACAGATGTGGGACAGATGGGCATCTGTCACCCTCCCCGCCTCCACTGCCACTGTGCTTCCCAGCCGGGCATGGAGCTGCAGCCAGCCTCAGGGCCACTATGAGAAACAAACACGTCTGTGAGGAATCTGTCTACACTACTGTCCACCCCGGACTTTCCCCAAAATTTTACCATAATCAAGGGCAAGGCAAGCAGATGGGCTGGACCACAGACGCCCAGAGCACGATGCTGCATTTACTGAGGACCTGTGGAGCAGATCAGTCCTGTCAGGTCACCCCAGCTCCTGGGAGTGGCGTTTGCTGCCCCTCCTCTCAGGTTGCGTGGCTGCCAGGCACTGGCACCAACTTGTCTGCCACAGAGCCCCAGGTGGCACCCGCATCCTGATGCGGTTCCCGTCATTAGGCAACACTGCCCACTGCCTCATGTGTCCCTCACGTCCCTGCTCCTGTCCCTGACACTTCACAGGCATTACTGTTAGATGAGGGGCCTCCCTCACCTCCCGCCTGCTCACGCCCACAGCACCGACAGCCTGGAAGACCCAAGGAGGCCACAGCTAAGTCCCTTGGCCACCCAGGACTCCTGTCCCAGGGGCTGCGAGTGCGAAAGCTGGAGCAGGGTTGTCCCATTGGTGGGCGTGGCCACTCTGAGCACCTCAGATGCTGCTGTCCATGCTGAAGTGAAATCGGCCACTGGAGGACTGATATCAACCTGGCTCATGTCTTTTTCCCCGCCAGCAGTGTGATGGCTCCATCACCCAGAGTAGAGTGAGCCATGCAATCCTGCTCAGGCTGGGAGCCCTTGGGGGCTGGCTGCAGCCTCCTGCTTGGTCCTGAAGAGCCACATCCTCTCTGTGAGCCATGATGGTGGGAATCTGTCTCAAGATTATCTCAGGTGACAGGGAAGGCTGTGAAAATCCCCCTAGGGACCTTGGGACGCCTTGTGTTTGCAAGCGGACAGCACCCTGAAGTGACACACAACTGCTGACACCATGCATGGCAGCGGGGCCACCACTCTGGGAGGACATACAGCTCTTTCTCAGGGTCAGGCCATGGGCCCCAGGGCCCCACTGCAGCTGGCTCCCTCCTCTGTGTCCCCACCACTTTATTCGTACCTTGCTCACAGAACCACACACTGATGTCCAGTTTCCTGTGTCTCCACTGCCAGGAGGGAGCCACCCCAACCAAACAAGGAGGCTGTGGCTTTGGACCCTGGCTTGGAGAATTCACTGCATGCTCCTGCAGCCTGATCCTCTGTAAATGCTGGAGTGAAGGGACCCCACCACCTCTCTGGCGTCACTCTCTGGGGCTCCTGGCTCCCAGTTATGGACACTAGGTTCTCACCCAGGGACTTGAGACCTGGGGGTCTGAGGGAAGCTCAGGTTTGGAGAGGCCAGTGGCCTGGAGCTCAAGGGGAGGCCTGTGCTGCCCTAACTGTTCACATAGAGGGACCACACAGCAGCGGCTCAAGGTGCTCCCCTCACTGATGCTTCGGTGAGCAGCTCCTTGTCCTTGCCTGACCTCCACCCAGTGGCTCCTCTCACTGTGGCACAGTGTCCCTGTGAGCACATGTGTCCTCCTCAAGCTCGTGTCATATGGCACCAGTTCAAGAGTGTGCCAAATGCAGCTGCAGGCAGACACGGGGCACAGCGTACCCCTGGACCACTGCAGCATTGCAGGGGCTTCGCCCTCTTTCCCGGCCAACACAGCTTTCAATTTAAAGCCGAGTCGGAAGCTACATTCTTTGTTCATAGGATTTGTCACGATTCAACATTCAGCAGGACTTCGCAGAGATTAGGAAACCAGCTCTTATGTGGCTCCAGGCAACTGTGTACCCATGCGGAGTCTCAAAGGAACCTGGACCAGAGTGAGACTGCCAGGGCAGAGAGCAGCGTGTGGCCTGCACCCTCCTCTGGGCACACTAGGACCAAGGCTAAGGAGCACTGGGCACAGCACCACACTTAACCTTGACCCTCCTTAGACTTTTGGTTCTAGAAGGCACCAAGTGTGAGCAGTGAGATCCAGGTGATATTAAATGCTCCGAAAATCTCTGAAGCTGTATTGAGGTAGAGTTGTAACTGAGGTTCTTGGAAGCACCCAGTGGTCCATGCTATAGTGAAAATACCCGGGAACAGGGTTGGATTGATGCACCTTTATCCCTCAGCTCCTGTCACTGCCCCAGGTCACCCACACTGCATGAAGGCAGTGAAAACCACTTCTACCTGCCAAACCTCACCCTGATGCAGCCCTTGGAAACCAACACTCGAGAAGGAATTAAAGCCACCAGACTCCCAGCAGGTAAGGATGAAGCGAGTTACTAGAAATGAATTCCCAGGGATTGGCTGCGTGTGCCAGCCTTGCCCTGTCTGCCTACCTGTGTGAGGCCGGGCTGCCATTTCTCACCTGCTCCAGTCAAGCCCCACTGCCTCCCTGACCAGGCCCTTTTCCCAGTGGATATACAAAGGATGTGTGCAAGTAGTGAACTTCGCCATGAGCAAAATGGCAGCCGAACCATCAAGTGTCACCTGGACAGCCCACCTGACAAGTGTCACCTTCCAGGAGGAACACAGAGCCACAGGAAGACGGGGCATGGGGAGACTTTACCTCGATCCTTTTCAAAGGATCACAATCAGCGTTTATAGGCACTGTTGAGCCCCTTTAGGACACAGACACACATACACATATCCATGTCCATAAGTGCATACATACAGAAACACGCATGCATGTGTGCGTGTGACCTCTGAAGATGGTGGAACAAACCAAGCAGGACACACAGGACTGCTACATATCCCGTAAGGAAACATTGGAGCCCTATTCCAGGTGACTGGGGCAATAAACCTATTGCTCAGGAGTTCAGTTCAATGCAAGTCAACATCTGCCATGATTTACAACAGGAAAATGCACACGTGTGCCAGAGCGCACCCACAAGCAGGACGCGGCACTCACACTGCAGTGTCTTCTGCAGAACGAGTGAAGCCAGCAGGTGCTTCATGGGCCGCAGAACTCAGGAAGAGGTTTCCACAGCTCTCAAAGCTCCGGGTCTGGGAGTGGGCATGTGTGACTGCATGTGTGCCATTGATAGGGGTAGCCCTCGGGGTCAGGACACCCGTGAGGGGCCTGGATGATAGGGCTCCACCACCATGAGGGGCCTGGTCACAGCTGACTTCCCAGGTACTGTCTGTCTCCCTCGTTATTTCCTTTACTTGTGTTCACCAGTTTATCTCCAGTTAACTGCAATTATTTGGTTCCTTTTGTCCTGGTATAGGTTAACTATCTCATGATAGAATCTTAATTGGTATAATGGCTAGAATATAATTTATATTGCTAAATAACAAATTACTCCAAAACTCAGTGCGATAAAACAAGAATAAGCTTTTTTATAAACTTTCTCTCTATATACACACCATTGTTCAGTTGGATGGCTTCTACAAATTTGGTAGTGGATAATAAACACCTTGCTTACTCTCTAATTTTAGTTATTATTTCCTTGCCTGTTTTCCCGCTGTTGGGGTGGGCCCTAGGCCCTCTCACAGGCTAGGACAGCACTCGCCATGGAGCCCCAGCCAGGTCCCATCAGCTCTGCAGCCGCAGCCCTGGGAGCAGAGCCCGGGAGCCGGGGTGCATCCTGGGACACTGTCGGCATCCTGGCCAGGGGCACGGGAGGCAGTCTGCCTTTCAGAGGACAGAGGGGCAGGGGATGGCAATCTCTGGCTCCTGTGACATGATATTCCACACCACAGACAGTGTGGACCAGCTCCATGGAGTGCAGTCACAAAGCCCAGGTCTTGGGAACCAGTGAAGCAGAGGTTCCTAACTGCCGTTTCGCACTGAAACCTGAAGTCCGGAGATCACGGCAGCTTTTCCCCTGCCACGCTCTGTAGACCCATTCTGCCTGAGGGCAGGTTGCTTGGGCTCTAAGTGCAGCTGAGCTCCCTGGGCCCCATATCCTGGATTCAGATAGGTACCACGGTGGGGCTGGAGTCCCCTCAAAGCCAGTGGAGACCAGGCACAACAGCAGATCTGGGTCATAGAACTGTGACACACAAAAGTCCTGACACCCACGTGTGAATGCTCACAACCACACACACTCTCAAATACCACTAGTGCACAGGGGACTGGAGGGACAGAGGGTGGCCTTGCCACGTGGACAGGCCTGATCACAGAATTCATATGGCAACTTGTAGTGACCTACAAACAATTTCTGTCCCTCCCATCCAAGCAGGCAGCTGCTGCCACTCCAGAGCCTGCAGCAACTCCTGCTGCACAGCTCACTAGGCCTGCCAAGGACAGACACACACATTCACATGCACACATCACACATGACATGCATGCGTACACACATGTGCACACATACACACAGGCCCCGACGCCGTTGTGCTGAGACCAGGCAGGGTGGGCTGTGCCACAGTTGGGACCTTGTTGGGCCCCTGGGCAGCAACAGTTCCATATTCCAGTGTCCACAGGGACTTTGTGTCCTCTGAGGGGACCCAGAACTCAGCACTTCTAGTGGAATTCTAGGGGACTGGAATTTACTATGATCTCAGGTTCATGTTAAGAATGTTACATAATTTTCTACCAAGAGCCAAAAAGACACGAAATTAATCTGAAGGTTAAAGAACAGAGAATTTCCCCTTCCTGACTACAGAACCAAAGCAGCCAAATAACTAAAGCAACGGGCTCACATTCCAAAACTGACCCTTCTTTCTAAAAGAAACATTCTGGGGCCAATAGCTGTCTCCAACAACCTGCCATCGGTAAATCCAAACCAAAGCCCCCATGATGGGTCATTTCACATTCTCGATGTCCAGACTTGCTTCTCCTGGATCCTGGGGGGCGGGTCCAGGCGCTGTCTGCACTAAGAGCCTGGTTCTCACCAGGGGGTGGGATGCGGTCAGAGGCCTGGGCAGCCTCACCACAGTGCTCGGCAGCGGCTGGGTGTGGACTGAGACCCAGCAGCTCCCTGCAACACGCGTGGCCCTGCAAGGGGACCTGCGACATCGCCAGGAGGGAGGCCTGGAGCAAGGGAGCAGGATCCATGTTTGCCGCAGCCTCCACGGTTCCAGCCACACCTTGCCTGCTCCACCTCCTTTTCCAAACATGAGGACTTAGGCTGCGAGGCCAGCGCTGTACAGCTGACCACCACAGCCCATGTTGAGCCTCTGTCCTAACTTGCTTTCATTTTGATTTCCATACATGTGTTTGTTGATAAGTTAGAAAGAAAAACGTGAAGCATTTAAGGAATATTCATGGTGCGTCAGTTCATTGGAAACATTACAACTTTCTTTCTCTTTAAAGAGAAATTCATGCGGCCTTGCAGCCCCCTCCTCTGTCAGCTGCATCTCCGTGATCACACCCAGCTCAGCAGCTTTCACAGCTCCAGCCTCAAGACCCTGACCCTGCAGTGAGGAACAGCACGTCGCACAGGCCTGCGGGACACTCCGGCTGCAGGCATCTTCTTCCCGACAGCCTCAGGTCTTCAGACTCATCTTGGCGCACCACCACGCTGCCTTCACACGTTAGCGGCTGTTCTGAAGCGACTGAGCTGATTGAGCAAATGAATCACAAGATATTTTTAAAAAAGAAACGCTCTGCTGTGTCTCAACACGGAATTGGGCGGAGCACTCAGGGCTGGACCTCATTCTGTCATCTGTGCTCACTTTTATGTCACCACAGAAACCACTGAGAATGGGACCCACAGAGCAGAGTGCTGAGACAAACGGGGTACAGAGCTCAGCTCCAAACCAGCTTGCGTGTGGAACTACATCCCTCATCGGTGGGGCTCATGGTGTGCACGCCTGTCACAGTGCCAAGGCTCGGCTGGGCCTATGACCAGGCAAATGGCACATGGTGAAGGGGAGCTGGTGACTGGAAGATTCGGGGTGCTGAGCCCTTGGAACCTGGTCAGGCAGAGAGAGAGGAACAGGGTGGGGCATAAAGAAGGCAGGGCAGATCCTGATGCACAGAAGCGCGAAGAGAAGCCAGCAGACACTGGTGCAGGGCCATCACGTCATGGAGCACTGGAGCAAATCCTTGCTCTCTGGTTTTGACCTGGCCGCAGGCCCAGGGGCTGGCAAACCGTGCCGTGCGTTCCTGGGCCTTGACCTACAGCCAGGGTGGCTTTGATGGGCTCCGCTGAAGCAATTAGGAAGTCTCCACTGGAAGCATAAGGGAGCGCAGTGACTGCGTTAGACTCTGTCCTGCTGTCCACGCTCTCGTGGTAGGCATGGAGGCGGGCACACGCAGGAGGCTCCCACTGGATTGCTGCACCGTCACCCAGAGCTGGGCAGGAGCACGGCCAAACACCACGTCCTCTCACAGTGAAGTTAAGGTCTGGAAAAGAAGGAAGGAGAACACAAGGGCACCACGCTTTTGTTGAGAAGACAGACACTTTTCCTGCTGTCACTCTCTGGGGAGGCACTGGGATGCTGCTCACGCAGACGTGGGGCCGCCGCCCGCTCTGTTCAGCAGTGCTGCACACTCACATGTGCGACGCTGGCGTGTGGCGATCAAGGTTCAGCTGCCACCTCTGGTCTATCAGGTGTATGGAAGGTACTCGTGTGGGCGCCTCCAAATGTTCTCTTGTGCTCCAGACAGCGTCTCAGAATTAGAACTGTAAAGGCCAAGGTATGTGCGCATTTTCAAAGTTCACGTTAGGTGACAAAGGATCTTCGCAAAGGAATGCTGATGTCCAAGCGATGCACACCTGGTCTGCACCCTTCTGCTGTTTAAGAAATGTGAAACAGAGGTCCTGGAATCAGAGCAGAGTGCTGGCTGCAAGGTGCCATCTTCTGTAGTGGCTAAAGCAATTCATCTTCTCCATGGACAGAAGATATGCTTTCATTCATTATGAAATAACTCGAATCCCACAAATTAAAACAGATATGTTCACTCAGAGAAGCAGCCCTTTCTTTCAAAGACAGCAGGTGTGCAAGGGACATAGCTGGGGACAGGTGGCAAGGATCAGGCAGGGGCGGACGGTGGCTTGCCCGCGACAGCCTCCCATGCTTGCTCGTTAACGGAGGTGATTCACACCACTGCATGCCATCGTCCCCTCCTCCAGTCCCTCAGGAGCAGACCAAAGGCAGGGGCACAGGCCCTAGGCCCCTAGCATGGCTTCCAAGGACAGCGAAGCTCTGCCCACCTGGCTGGCCCTTCCTCAGTGCAGAGAACCAGGCTGGCCCTACATGGTTTTCTTTTCGCCATTTTCTCTTGTTTTTCTGTCCTGGGGATGAACCCCAGGCCCTTGCCTTGAGCCACATCCCCAGCACAAATTTTATTTTGAGACAGGGTCTCCTTAACTTGCTCAGGCTGGACTTAAACTCGTGGTCCTCCTGCCTCAGCCTACTAGAGTGCTGGAGTCACAGGTGTGTGCCACCTCACCCAGCTCCCATAGGTTCTAATAAACACCTATTAAAATGCCAATGCCCAGTCTTGCCAGCCTCAGGTTCTCTTCCTGCTTTGACCCTGGCTCCCCTGGATGGTGCCCTTGGGAGCCAGGGCCAGGGTGGTACCCAGGAACGAGGAAGACACAGACCACTGACCTCAGCCTACAGCACAAGAAACCCCGTCAAGGTCACAACAGTGAGGAGAACCACACGCTAGCACCTTTGCCTGAGACCAGCAGGCGCTGGCACCTCCATGGCTCTCAGAACTAACATGGGAGGCACCTGGCTCAAACTCACCCGTGACCCTTGGCAGGCAGGGGCTCCGGAGGCCACCGAGCCAGCACCACAGAGCCCTCTACAGAACAGTGGCCAATTCAAAACTCAAGGTGACACGTGTGCTTTCAACCGAATGATTGCCATGCATCAGCACCCCAAGGACCTGACACTTAGAATCTCATTTTGGCCCAGGGTGTCCCCTGTGCCAAGGTCCCGAGCTAGCAACATCCCAGCTTGGTGAGGATGGTCCTGGCCCAAGGTCCCAGAGCTGTCCTGGGATTCCAGCCCCAAGTTCCCCTCAGCTTCTGATACCCAAGCAATGCCTACAACAAGAATCCCGCACACAAGCACAGAGCAAGCTCCAGGGACAGTGCGAAGGCACCCTCCACCCCACCTGAGGGTCTCTGTCACTGCAGGTGACATGTGTGACTACACCAAGCTCACATCCCCAGCACCCAGTACCTGCCCTTGGGGGTCCCAGCTCCCACCCTCCACATCGTGACTCAGGCCACATAAACCTGCCCTGTCCCTCATTCAGACACCAAATGTCACTCCTGGGGATTCTACAGCTCCGAGTCACAGAGAAATCCCTCTTCCTCACATACCACCCATCCCATATGCCTGCTCTTCAGCCTGAGCTGAAGACATGCTTTTCCGATCAGAGGAAACTCAATGTGCTTATGAACCAAGGGGGCCAAGGATCAGGATACAAGTGCACCTTTTGGTTTTCCTCAGTCACTGCAGTGAAGTTATGGAGTATGGACAGGACTTGTGGCTTGCTTCTCAGCAACCCAGGGAGGCGGAGACAGGGTTGCCCCCATGACCAGGTCATGTTTCAGGGACAACGCTCCTGTCTGGGCTCCCTCTGGCCTCTGCAGTTCTGACTAGCTCTGAAGACCCATGGCTGGGAGCCCTCCAGCCATGAGGAAAGGAATCCTTCAGCCCCCATGCCTGGTGGAGGAGGAGGCCCTGGCCAGGGTGGGCACAGCCTCACCAGAGACCAGGGGTCAGGCCAGGCCCTGATGTGCAGAGTTGCAGGATGAGGAACGCACACTGGACTAAGTCGATACATGGACGGTGATTTGTGACACAGCAATAGGAAGTTAATATTCTAGGGTTCCCCAAGGAAGTTCTGGGTGCTGACTAGTATGCTTATTTCTGTCTCAAGGCAGCTTTTGACATATCTCACTCTAAATTCTTGAAGCACAGCATAAATACCACACGGTTTCTCTTACAAGAGAAACTCAAAGTATAAAAAATAAAAGCTGGATAACATCAACCAGAGAAACAGAGCCTCTGCAGATGGGAAGGAGACCGAGAGCTGCAGGGAAGGAAGGAGGGGTTAAGATGTGTCAGGTATGAAGCCCCTTGATGGATGTCACCATTAGGCACAGCAAACATCGACTGGGACAGGTGTGTGACTGCCTGTGTCCACAGCAGCAATCATAACACTGTGGAAGTGAAGTCGAGTTACAGAACACTTGAGTTGGAATCAGAGAGCTCACCAACCCCAGCCTCGGGTTGCCAGAGGGGCTGCAGACCCTCTGCCTCCACCCAGTTTGAATTTCCTGAGCTATGGCTGTGAAGTCGCATTGTAAGTATTTGCAATTTTGCCCATCTTAGTTAAACAAAGAAATACTGTTTTGTTCTTGTTTTGCAGACTTTTGCAATCAAACGGATTTGGTGGAGTGACCATGGTTCAAGCCCCGGGACACTGTTCATTTCTGCTTTCCTCTGCTCTTGGTACAGTCATGTGGGTTTGTCAGTGGGAAGGTCTTCCATAAAGCCTTCCTCAGAACCAGGCTGTCCAGTCACCCGGCTGCCCCCGATGGATGTCAGACTGGCTGGTCACACTGCATCCCCTGATGCAGGGAGCTCCAGTCTGCTCCAAGTGGCACCCGGAGGACCATGACGGGCACTGAGCACCGCATCTCCACGCATCCCTCAGTGTCACAACTTGACGTGCGTGCATCAGATACAAACAGGAAGCTCACAGCAGCGACTCCACCAAGTATGGGAGGGCTTTGCCCTAGGTATGATTATCTACACAGGGGTCCCTTCGCCTCAGTAAATCCACCCTTTGGCTAAAAAAGTAGGTTGTTTCCACTAGAACCTAAACGTCATTAAGCACAAATTTTAAAGATTGACCAAGGCACTAACACCGCAAGGCAGGATGTAAAACGGTACGGACGGTCCTCAAGTTAGCACCAGGGCTGGCAGCGTTGGGATTCATCTGTTCCTCCTGGCCCGTGTCAAGAAAAGCACCTGTGCCGACCTCGCTCCGGGTGTGCAACGACAGGGCTGCGCCGCAGAGAACCAGGCCCCCCGTGCCAAGGGTCCAGGTGTAGCTCTGTCCCTGACCAGTGGAAGGGACCTCAAGCAGGAGGTGCAAACTGCTTGTCCAGGCCCCCTGAACCTGACTCTCCTGACACCCTGGCCTGTGCCTGGCTCAGCATTTATCTGAGTGACTGGAGGGCGAGAAGGCCATGGGGCCTGGGTGCAAGAATTGGAAGGGACCACTGGAAAGGGTTACTGACCGAGAAAAATTAAAAGAATAATTTGTTCTTCAGGAAACTGATGAGCTCCTGCCCATGCCAGCCTCCTCTTACTTGCATCCTGGATCGCGTGGACTTAATTGGCTCCAAGACAGCTTCCCAATCCAGAGGGCCTGCTGAGTCTACCCTCTTTATACCATATTTGCCCCAGGCTCTTGGGGAGGTGGCATGCCATGCTGATCTGTGGAGGAGGCTCAAGCCTGCAGTGGGCCGGGCCCCAACCCATGCCAGCTGGGCCATGCCCTCCCCCAAGTTCCACCCCAAGCACAACTCACTGGCCAACACAGGGACACCAAGACATGGCTTGGAATTGCCTCTCTCAATCCTTTCTCCTGGTAAACCCATTCCCTTTTGAGCTAAGACTCTTGCTGTTTATACTTCTTGTTTCATAGACTTCTTGATACACGTATTTCTTCCTGCTTCCTTAATTTCTGTATCATTAGTGCTTCATTTTGGCTATGCTAACAGAGAGGCCAATGAAAGCAAGCTTCCCAGATACTTTTGAAATAGTAACAGATCATAACAGAACTCCTAAACACATGAGAGTATCCCCCCACTGTGCAGGTGTCCTCCTCTGGAGGTCAGGCATGAAGTGTACACCATAAAGCATTCCTAGACACCAAACGCTCCTGAGGAAAGTGACCACACTTGAAATTAACAGCTGTATTCCTAAGATCTGCAGAATTTAACCTAAGGGCACAATCATGAATGAGAATGCAGATAAAGCTATGAATATATTCATAAAGCTAAAATTTATATTAGCAAAAATATTAGAAACAGTTTCTATTTCCATTAAAAAGGGATTAATTCAATAAATTACAGTAGACAAACACAATGGAATGATACCTAACCATTAAAAATGATTTTAGAAGCATATTTAATGCTGTGGAATAGAGCTTGCAATTCAGTCAGTGAACATTGCAGATAGTAAGCGAAGATATATAGCATGATTCAATAAAATAATATCCATTCCTTGCTTGGGACATTTCCAAAACTCTGTCCTGATGGGAAAAGTCATGAAGTGAAAACTTAATCTTACTTGTTTTAACAAGAAAATTATGTCTCCTTCCAATCCAAGGTACACAACTAATTTTCGCCAATAGAAAACTACATCAATTAAACAACAAAAACAAGTTTGCTTGTAATAAACCAATAAAACTGGCCTAGGAATACATGTGAGAATGGCCCACTGTACTTATCAATGTGGACCCAGTGCGCATGGAGAGAGGGGAGCCCCTCTGCGGCCAGTGACAGTGTCAAAATGAAGTGGTGCACACAACTTTTGGGGTTCTAGGTTGTCACGCACTCAAGTTATGCTTAACGTTAGAGCAAGAAAGAGCCCTTCCGGGCCAGTGATGGTAAACATGGAAATACCCTTGCCAAGGGAAAAGCTAGGACAGGGGCATCTGCAGAGCCCTCGGGGGCCCCACATATAAGGGTTTTATGGAGCTGGCAGGTTGACACTGCTCCCTCTGATGGAGTCTGACCAGAATTGCAGTTCCAAGTGTATCTGCATGTTGGCCTGAAACTTTGATTTCAAGACAGCACTTCTCAAGGTGTTTTGGTGAAAAAGCAGCTATGATTTTTAAAAAAGAGATCTAACATTCCAAGACCTTCTGTGGTGCTGGCTTTCTTGAGCTGCGAGGCAGGAGCACTCTAACTGTCAACCTGACAGGTCCAGGTGGTTGCACCACGAGGTGTTACACTCTGTAGACTGGTCCCTGGAGTTCATGGTTGTGTGTGCTGGGAGCCAGCTGGAGCTGGGGAGCTCTCACTAGTGCTGCGCCCCTGCTCTGCTTCTAGCCTCCCTACATGAGCAGCTTGGCTCCACTGTATCATGTTCTACCTTGGAACTGGCTAACATGAACTATATCCTCTGAAACTGTGAGCCATTTAAAGCTCTCCTCTTTTAAATTGTGGGTGTCTGGTGTCATGTCCCAGCAATGGCAAAACAGACAGATACAGTGCAACCCTAGCACCTGGACTCCACAGGGTGGCAGGGTGGGTAGGACTCCTATTTTCAGTTTCGGTAGTTAGCTTTTATGGTTGTGCACTTTTCTTAGTAAAGCCAAAATAAAATGATTAGAAAGACTAAAAAACAGCATTTATATATCAAATATAAATTAGCCAATGTTTCCAGAAAGAGTAATACTGATATTTTTTAAGGTTTTTTTTTTTTTTTTTTTTTTTTGTACCGGGGATCGAACTCGCAACCTCGGGGTCTGCCAGGCAGGCACCTAAGCCACTGAGCTAAATCCCTGGCCTGAATTTTCTAAGAAGCATACTTTGGTGCTTATAGGTGTCTCCAAAAATACTCATGCTATATGAAATTTTATGCATTTTTTTTCTTTTTGTGTTGGAAACAAAGTTCCAGAAGTTCTAGAATAACAATGATTTACTTTATCCCTGTCCCTCTAAATGTTCCACAAGTAGAGGTCTTGCTTTATTTTTTTTTAATCTGTTTTGCACAAAGATTAGAGAAGAAGCAGTTCAGTTCCCCAAAAATGGTCCCTTGTGAGGTCCGGGGCATGTGTGACTTCATCCTACACCAGGAGAAAATGGGGAGCCCAGGCCCGGCCGACCACACAGTGTACATACACCTGGGGCTGCCTTCCCACCCAAACACACACATCTGCCACTTGGCTCTGGCTTCCTCCCAGGGCGCCGGCCCCACCTGCCCAGGACAGCACGACACCCAGTGTGCAGCGCCCCTTTCCCAGCCGCACTGACTGCACTGCAGACTCGGGGACTTGAACCACGGGAGCCTGAAGGGATGACATTTTCCTCTTCTAAAATGACAAAACCCATCACACACATGCACGGATGTACACCCACCCAGAGACACAGACACACACACACACACACACACACACACACACACACGAGAAGCCAGTGCTTCCCTGTGGGACCCAGGCACACTCCAGACCACAGTGCCAGCCAGCTGGCCCAAGTAAAGCCCCGGGCTGTGCCCACAGCAGCAGACTCTGCCATCTCCTCTGTGCCACAGGTGCCATGTGCTGGCAAGGTGAGCAGTGTGCTGAGGGCAGCTGGATGGACACAGGGCACCAGGCTTCACATGACTCCTGTCCCTGTGGCTTCTATGTCTATGACAGAGCCTATGACTTGCCAGGGACTTGCTAATGAGGGGCTGAAGAGACACAGAGCAAGTTCGGCCAGGAAATGAATAGTAAGAGGGCTCTTCTAGATGCTCACCACCAGCTGGAATGCACAGTCTTCAATTTTAGCTTCAGTCGAGCTTGACCACAGTCCTACCACTGCCGTACACAGGGATAAATAAGGACGACTGCCTCAGAATGTGGATCCAGAGACACTCGCTTCACGGCTGCATCGCTGTGCCCCTGACCTACTGTGCAGTGTGTGCATGTGTGTGTGTGTGTGTGAGCCCAGTCCATGGCACACTGATGGGAGGAAACAGGAGTTCACTATTTTAAAGAATTTTATCTCCCAGGTACATTTAGGATTTACTTAAGATATAAAATTATATAGAATGTTAATTAAAATTAACATGCAGTTAAAGACATAAGGCCGTATTCTCCCGACGCACAAACACCCTGGTGAGAATTAAGACACGAGAGACAGCTGTTCCCCGAGAGCCCTGGCTTCGCGAATGACTTTACCCCACAGCTATTACTTCAACCGACAAGGCTCTCAGATAGGAAAATGGTTGCTGAGTGACTCAGGTTTTCAACTGATTTCAAAGTCAGAAGGCAGATTCTTGGCTGTACACAAAGGTATTAAAGTCCAGAAATTTCATTTAAAGCTCTCCGTCTGGAATTCTACGTCAATGTCATACAGCCTTGCTCTTTGAACGAATCCCACTTACCTCGCTGGGATTTCCACCACCAGTTTATCTTCGTTTAACATGCAGTGTGCATCTGCTTCATTAAAACCAGCTTCTGAGTGGGAGCATCCACACTGGCTGGAGAATTTGGATTAGATTCAAATTTAGACCAACACATGTCTGCAATAAGCTCCAAGGGCCATGGAGGGCCAAGAGGATTCTGGAAAATATCGTGCTGTCTGCACATCAAAAAGTATAGTAGCCTATAATCCCAGCACTCTGGGAAGCTGAGGCAGGAGGGTTTTAAGTTTGAGTCCAGTCTGGACAACTTAATGACTTAGTGAGACCCTGTCTTGAAATAAAATATAAAAGAAGGGCTTGGTACAAAGGCCCTGATGAGTGTGATAGAACACTGGCCCCTGTCTACACTTGCAGGCAAAGCTTGCTGCAGCTGGATATTCCTGATTGCCCCTTACAGTGAACTCAGCCCTGTGACACCCACTGTCATAAGGGAAGAGTGTGGAGCGCGCAGGAGCCATCTACGTGCCCCCAGGCCGTGCGCTTCATCCAGAGGTGCCTTGCAGGATGACGGCAGCAGGCAGTCAGGCTGACCTGTGCCAGGTGCCCAGAGTCAGCGCTGAAGCTGCTGGCGAGGACGCTGCTCCCCAGGGTCCCACGGCGCCCAGGGTGGGGCTGCGCACCTGCAGAGGGAAGGTGGAGTCCACCCCCGGCTAGATGGGGTGATTATGCTTCTCCACTGGGGGGCCTCAGGCAGGAGCAGAGAGGTGCCAAGGCAAGTTTCCAGGCTGAGGCCATTTGCCCAGGTGGGCTGGGTGGCAGCACCCCAACAGCTCCTGCTGTGTCCCAGAGCTTGCAGCAGGGCAGCTCGCTTGCTTGTCTACTGTTTTACAGTTCTGCAGACCTCCCTGAGACTCTGAGGAACTGTGCCTCCTCTCGCACCAAGTCACAGACACCTGGCAGAGGTTTCCAGGTAGCTTTAGGATCCATGGGTGCCTACTACCTGCAGAGGAGCTCAGGCTTGATCTAAAATGAGGATACTGCAATCACTTCTTAATGTTATCACAGTACCTTTCGTATTTTTGCTTCATAATATCTCAGCAAACATCTGGAATTAGAAAAAAATGACGAATCGTGAAATCATGGGCATTTCAAAGAGTGACACCAGGTCATTGTTTTATGCATAAACCAATCTGATCGCTAGGGTGAGACCTGCAGCAGAGCTGTGACTCCTACCTCTGCTGGCGGGTCTGTTCCTCTCAGTTTAGCCTTCATTGTGTGTCAGGATTCCCCAGTTATCCCCTGAAGAACCCGAGCCCAGGCCACGTTGCATCAGGAGCCTCGGCACTGGCGTGAGAGCCCTGGCCCTGCCCTCGCCCTCAGGCTCTGCGAACCCCAGGTGCCAACGGTGCCAAGGTGAGGGGCAGTGCATGAGATCTTGGGGCACATTAAACCAAGACTTGATATTTAAACTATCCAGCAACCATAAAAATAAAATATTTATTCCTAAGCAAATCAATGAGGTAGAATTGTTCTGATGCCGGCTGGATGGCTGAATCTCAGATATTGGATATTATTCTTTAAAAAGACAGAAATGTGCAAATCAGGGCTCATCTGTGCATTTTATATCATTTTGCATAAATGCATAATTGTCCCAAGTCTCAGACAGCAGATGGCACGTGTAATCCACCCTCTCTCACCACAGCCTGCATATTCAATCTCTACGGCCTTGCCTCAGATTCTAAATGTAGTATTTACAAAACTGCCTTGGTGGGTAGCAGGACCAGGAGCCTCACAGGCAGCTTTGGTTCACAATACTCAGTTGTGAACAGAAACTTCCATTGATCTGGGCACTGTGGAAATCGACAGTTGGAAAAAGACAGAATTCCTGTGCCGCAGGTTCAGGCAAAACCTGTGCTCAGCTTTGAGGATGACACACGCTCTCCAACAGGAACCTGCAGAGGAGGGAACCCAGGAGGCTGTTCACAGAAGGACGCACCACGGGGTGGGCAACACCTCTGACAGAGAACACACAGAGGGCCCGTCTTGGAGGAGGTGTGTGCGCTGACCTGGGAGATTTAGCCTGCGCTGAGTCAATACAAAAACAGGACCAGCTCCTCGCGCCACCGTGTGTGAGCGCAGCGTCCTGCTGAGGTGAGCACAAGCCACTCCTGTGCACCACTGCTGCGCACACCTCGCCCACAACACGAGTGCACACATGCACACACACGTGCACACACAGCTCCTCCCAAAGCATCCGTGTGCTCCCCTGTACCTTTAATCTGCACACGCATGCACACACTTGTGCACACAGTTCCCCTTCCTCCACCCTCCCAGTCTCCTCTTACTCCTAATCCTTACAAGTGCAAACCTCTGGGACCCTGGGTGAGCCCACCGGGTGCCAGCAGGGGAGCGTGTTTTACACACAGCAAAGTGAGCTGGTAAGGCACACAGAGCCAGACACAGTGACTCTGAAAGTGGGGTTCATCCTATAGACATGTGGAGCTTTGAGAGATTTGAGGACGGAAATGACTTGATCTGGCCTGTGCTTCAGCAATAGTGGCTGGCAGCTGGCCAGAGGCCAGCGTGACTGGGGAGGTCTGAGGGTTCCTGGGGACTTGGAAAGGGGGAACAGGGATTCTGATTGTCCAGCTGAGTCTTTTTCACCTGAAACCCAGAGAGGCCTGAATTTCTCCAAATATTTCCAGTAAAAGCACAAATGTTTGAGTGGTACTCAAATCCCACATAAACAACAGGTATGAAAGGGCCAAAGCTAAACCAAACTGAACCTCCAGGATGTGACAAGCCCCCTGGGCAAAGCACAGACAGTGGCCACTGCAAGGCTGGCCAGGAACCCTGAGAGCGTCTGCTCTGGTTCAGGGTGACCAGTGCCCCCCAGCAGCAGTCCGTGCCCATAAATAAGGGAGTCTCAGTCAGAATTTGAGATCTGTCATCTCCTGTAATCTTTTTTCCAGTGCATACATTGAGTCTATTCTAAAGCAGACAATCAGAAAAGCCTTTACTATTACCAGCAGAAAAGCCTTTGTCTATAAACATATTGGGGTAATCTCTACCATGTATTCTGTGGTGTTGCCTTTCTGCCCCACACTCCCCATTGCTACTGTGCTCCACACTCAGTGTGTGGCATTTCTTTACCCTCTGATCATCTCGTGTTAGCACTGACTCTCAAGATGGGAATTCTCCTGGAGTCCCTGCAGCCCATCTGCTGTGTCCACTCTGCTGAGTTTATCTGCTTGTGTCTCTCTCTGCACTTCCACTTTGGGAGAGAAGGATGTGGCATTTAGATCAAAGAGGGAACACATTTCTTCAGTCCCTGACAGGCTCAGCCTTGGCTTTTCTGACTCACTCTGCTCCTCCCGCCTCTCCATTCTCTTTCATCCTCTTTAGCTCATCTGTGGTTCTGCAGCCTTTTTCGGTGCATTTGACTCTTCTTCCACATTATGCTTTATATTTTTGTGTAAATATCTAGGAAATGTTCTCACACTGTTTTCTCTTTTGCTAACTCTCTTTTCAACTCTGTTTGACCCACTTTCTAATGTTCAAATACTGGTCAGTTCTCATGACCATCTATCTGATTCCTAGCTACTGTTGTACTTTAGACTGCTTCTCATTCCATCCAGGTTCCTGTGCCTTTGGGAAGTGCATTTAGTAACTCTGCACAGCCCGATGCCATGCAGGTCTGTGGTTCCCAGTGCTCTCTCCTGCTCCAGGGTCCCTGTCTTCTCTCAGCCTTGGAATCTCCTCATGTCTGTTTATCTGGGTGGGGCGAAGGAGCCCCTCATCCCGTGTGGCTTGAGTCCTTCGGGCCTTCAGGTTCCAGCTGTAACATGTTTCGCATGCATCTGACCCAGGACCCCAGGGTGGGATGAGCCCCTCCACACCTTCCTGGCCAGTGTTTTGGGGCTCCTTCCTCACAGGCAGGGAAGCATGCTGGCATGGAGTTGATGGCTCTTGGAGCCTCTGCCAGTACCCAGGCGCCTCCCACCTCAAGGGCATAAACTGTAGCACAGCCCATCCTTTCTGGGCTCCCTCCTCAGGCCTGACTGCTGCCAATCCTCTGAGTTAAGATTCTGCCATGTTTCTTGGGGCTCCAGAGACCCCTCAAGTTTTTCATTCAAGTTCAGCTGCACATTGAAATGGATTCCACTCTATGTTACACCACACTTCTGCTTTGGGGGACAGACAAGTTTCTGTCACAGCTTGGTCTGCCCACTTTCTGGTTGCCTTGTCACAGCCTTGGCGATACTGCCAGGTTTCCACCAAGACTTGGACCACGCGAAAGTCCTGGAGGTGGCTGCTGGGCAGAGAACTCTGTTCCCAGGTACCCTGGTTTCCTGGAGCCACACTGAGAAGGCAGCAAAGCTGCTTTATCCCCTCCTGGTGCCCGACCCAGGGAGGACTCAGATGCCCCAGACCGGGAGGATGTGGCATCGGAGCTCAGGCTCGGAGCCCTGAGGGAGCTGGGGCAGCTGTGCCCTCTTCCTAGGGAGCCAGCAAGGCAGCAGGCAGGCTGGGCAGGGACAAAAATACAGCCTTATTATCCTCTATGGTTTAGGGGTCTTGAAATCTCAGGATGACACAGTCAATCAGGTACAGAAACAGTCAAGTTTTCCTTTGTTCAGAGTCTCTTGGGGGGAAATCTTTAATTTCTCATATTTAAAAAATCAAGAATGTAAAGCTACTAAGTACAAGAAAAACTCCCTGCTATTTCTTCACCATGTATTATGAAGGGAGAAGATATACTTTCTATTTGTAGTAAAATGTAAGATTATGTATGTCACTCCAAAACTCCCAGAGCAGTTTATGTGTTTTTAAATGATCAAAGTAAACAAACAAACAAACAAAAAACTCACAAAGAAACATATTTGGAAAGAAAATACTTTATATTAAGCCTTTAGAGATATTGTTTAAATCTGAATTTTGCTTTTGTACAGGAACTTCTACCACCAACATTACCCAAAAACCTACAACTGTTGATGCCACCCCCAGGGCCGCAGCTCCCTGAAGCCGCGCTCTCAGCCTGGGTCCCGGGCCGCTGCTGCTGCACACGCCCTGGCATTTGTGTAGTAGAGTACTGCACACCAACTCACATCCTAATAACTTAGTACTTCTTGGCTGTCATTGGGTCAAACAGTGCAGATCTAAGCCTCTGTGGGGGCACAGTACTGGATTTCTAGTAAGTTCTCCTAACCCTGCCAGGTAGACTTACCTATCTCCCCACATCACAAAGTTCTATGTTAGGAAAGGAAACTGCATCAAAATGGAGACAAACAGACAAGTCCAGGAAGTAGCATTTCAGCCCTGCCTAAGATTTGTATTGTTTTCCTGTGGCCTCATTAAAAAGCAAATGCCCTCATGTGCCTGCCAGTAAAGTTTGAAAAAGACTATGCACTCTTAAATTATGTTCCTATATTAAATCGGCAGGGTCTGTCGTGTGGGAGGAGCCCTTGCTGTGTCAAGCAAACTAACTGAAGGCTCTGCTGCTGGGCCCTGTCTGGAGTCTGGGGGCTCATAGGGCCCACAGGGAAGAGGACAGAAACTGAGATGGGCTCAGTGCTACACTGCGTATCACTGTAAGGATGAGAAGTGTTCTAGTAACCCCGCCACTGCTATCCAGGGGCAGGTGCACAGAGCACTGCTGCAGAAGCCACCCCATGGGAACAGCGGGACCTGCTAAGGCCCACACCAGCGCCGCAGGTGCCGGCACTCCCAGGCCCTGGCTGGGCCGTCTCCGCCTGGGCCAGGGAGGAAGGAGTGAGGGCACATCCGCGGACACCCCCACCTCCCAGCCTGCAGACGTCACAGTGCAGACCGTGCAAGCCACCAGCTCGCTGAGGTTGGGAACCACATTCTATATACTCACTAAAATTCCAGTCTGCTGGGAAAGTCCTCACCCACTGACAGGAACCTGCAACTGGGCTGTGGAGTCTGAGATCCCCAGGACCCTGCAAACTTTGCTCCCAGTCTCATTTGCTTGACAGATATTATCCCCTGAGAGGATGCTAATTATTCAATCTGTATCCAAAGAACTAGCTCTCTCCAAAAGAGCCGATCATTAAAATGCAAATAGGTGTTTCCACTTGGTTGGTTCTGCCTGAGAGCTGCTGCGGCTGCAGGGGAAGGAGGCTCCCCACCCGCTCTGCCGCCCGCCGACCAGCTCGGCTCACTCGCTCCCGGCAGGGGCGGTTATGAGTTAACTGGTCGATGCTGCCAGAGAAATTACTGAACAAAAAAGCTGATTTCAGATTCCATGCGCTGCATCCAGCCAGCTCACACTCGGACTAATTACTTAAATGATTTAAAACGCATGAATATTCATCAAGTGACGCTTCCGGGGAGTAAGGCACAGCTGAGAACCCATGCCCACTGCCCGCTGCCCCTGGTAGGAGTAATTCCACCAGCAGCACACCTGGGGCACTGGGGGGATGGGCAGCAGGGCCATCCACCCTGCCCACCACAACAACCAGTGCCCTGGGGCACCTCCTGCAGGGAGTCTGGTTCAGTAAGGAGCAGGCCAGTCCAGTTCCCTCAACTCCTCCCACTTCTGTGCATGGTGTGGGACTCACACCCAAACCCCTGTGTCATGGAAGCCAAAGCAGCAGGTGTCAGGCGCGTGAGGAGATCCCGGCTGGCCCCAGCTGCCAGGCTGCAGCACTCACTCTGGTGGGCACCGCGCCTCACCAGGCAGACCCCGCCAGGCAATTTTAGGCTGGCCTGGAGGGTCTGGACCCACCCAGGATGGTCACAGACACAGCAGCCCGTACTCCAGGGATGTGGGCGGTGTCCACAGCCCACCTCCAGCCAGGCCTCATGGGAGCCAGCCCCGCACTGCGGGCAGCAGCAAGGAGCACACAGCAGCGGTAGTGGCAGGCAACACACAGCCTGTCCAGAGGACGGAGCTGGGCCATTAGAACCATGCAGATGAAAGCATGGGTTTGTGCCCTATGCCCTGTGAGACGCCACACACAGCACCCTGCGAACTTCCAACAAGGGTGCACAATCACGCACCAAGCCATACAACAGTAGGCATGTTCAGCAACAGAAAGCCACAGGATGACAACAAAAAGCCACAGTGACAGGAAGTAACGAACTCCCAGGTGCCCAGAGGGCACCAGACACCTCAAGGGCGTCAGGGACCCCAGAGAGGACCGTCCCATGGGTCCAGAGCCAGCCCTCCAAGCCCTGATTCCACAACACACCTTTCCATGGCCTTGGGAACTCCAGGCCCAGAGTCTGACACTTTAGAACATAAGCTAGGGGTGCACTGTGGCTATGTCTGTGCTTTCTTATGGATTCAACAGCACAGCAAGAGTCCAGAAAACCTCCTCCAATACCCAGCTACCACCAAACTGAAGAGACTGAGGGTTGGCAGAATTTCCAAGTGAGCCCTTACTCATGTTTTTGGCTTGTGGGTTTGGGTCTTTGCAATGGCTCTGGGCTTCAGGTCTGAGCACACTCAGTCCTCAGCCCCTGGCTCTTGGGGCTGGGCCCCAGGGCTCCCTGACACTGGGACTGGCTGATTCTCACCCCAAGGTTCACCTTGTTCTCCAGCCTGAGGCTCACTGGTTTTCTAGCCAATCTGCCTCTTTCTGCTGAAAGCAGAGTACAAAATCTAAACTCGGTAAAATCTCCACCAAGAGGAGCCAGATATTTGCAGTGTTTTCCTTATTCTTCCTCAGCACATCAAGGAAAAGGCTGCACAAATTAATTTTCACCGTTTTGGAACAGTGTTAACAAACACCCAGCTCGGAAGCCCTGCATTTAAATGCATCTTAGGTACCCAGCTGCAGCTCTGCCCGAAACTGAACCCAACACATGGCTGGCCTGTTCACCTCTCTGAGGCCAGCGAGGTCCATGCCATACACCTCAAGTCCACTGGCACACTGTGGCCGGGATCCATCTTGCCAGTCTCCTGGCATGTGAGGTCACAGCAACTTGCTAAAATGGAGTTAAAGCCCATAGATGTGTCAACATCTACTATTTGGAGAAAACTGGCCAAAATCTATAAATCCAAAACAACAGAAGAAAATCCTATAATTCGCTGTAATGTCGCATTTTCCTTAGAGATGAACTCCTCTCGCCTAACACTCATCTGCTGCTGTGATTATCTACTTTCCCACAGACACCGAGAAGAACCCGCCTTCAGCATCAGCGCTTTCAAGCTTTTTCCGGTCATCCGTCGCCATCAGGTCCACCAGGAGCCACCTGCATGCCCCCCCACGCCCACCCGCACAGGTGCAGAACCATGGCACTCACCTTCTGGCTCCCCGCAGAGGGTACACTGTGACTCTGTAACAGAAAAGAGGGAGAAGCATCAGCCAGGAGCACAGGGACAGGGACCCAGCCAGGCCCACCCCAGCACGCCTGTACTTCCTTTTTTTTTTTTTTTTTTTTTTTTTGTGGCACCAGGGATCGAACTACCAGGGAAGGCGCTGAAGCCACTGAGCCGAACTCCCGGCCTTAGTTTTCTGAGGCAGGGTCCCACTATGTAACTCAGGCCGGTCTTGCACTCGCTTTGTAGCCCAAGCCAGCCTTGAACTCACAACGCTCCTCCTACCTCAGCCTCCCAAGTGCTGAGATTAAAGGTGTGTGCCACCACGCCCGGCTACGCCTGTACTTTCTTACAGTGATGGTCTCTCTGCCACGCGCAAGACACTCATCAAACGCACCTTCACCACTGCGCTGGGCTCACACACGCAAGGTGGCAAAGTATCCCACCCTCAATTTCAATACTTAAACCTTTACTTCAATGACAGCTCTCCTATATCTCCTTTCCAGGATAAAAACTATGAAAAAAGTGTATTCTATTTCAGTAAAAACCCTAAAATCTACAAATATCGATTGAGTTCTCATGAATGATCTCAGACTGTATTTGGCTGTGTGGAACAACAGAGCCCCTGAGGTCACAGTCTGTAGAGATGTATCACTAAAACTCTTTGATGGGGTCTCTGAGCTTCAGTTGTTTCCTGGGGTCTGCCCTTGGAACTGTGAAAGGAAATGTATGAAATGCACTGTTCCCTGGCATGAGAAATTCACAGCAGGGTGCATGGCATTTGCAGGCAGACCCAGGGCCACAGCAAGAGACCAGGACCAAGGCTAAGGAGTGGAGGAGCAAACGGAGGCGGGAAAGCTGAAACTGGTTAACATGAGGAATCTATAGCAAGCCTGGCTGGAATGGGGTTGACAGAAGACGTCATGAGTTGTCCTGACACAGGTGGGGCACATCGCGTTGTTCGGAGATGGTTGCAGAAGCTCAGGTGTCATTGTTGGGACTTGGAGTGACCCCAGAAGTCTGTGTGGGAGGCCTGGCCCCAGTCTGTGGCGCTAGTGAGAGGTGCTGGAAGTTTCAGGAGGAAGGAGGTCACCGGGGGTGTGGCCATGGAGATCTTGGGACTCTACTCCTTCCTGTTTCTCCCAGAACCAAATTAAACCTTTCTTCATTCTAATCAGACAAGAAGCTGAGGTGCTCACCAGGTCAGGATGCACTTGGGCACTGGGGGGTGGGCTGAGAGGGAGGAACGGAAAGGAAGTGGTCACCAGCCCTACTCAAGTCACACTTTCCAGTGAGCTGGGTCTGCACTACTCCTGCCCCTTGCTGCCTGACTTGCACAGAGAGCAGCCTGCAGGCACCAGTCCCCCAGACAGTGGGCCTGAGCTGTGAAGAGGAAGGCAGTGTTCTAGGGGTGACAGCAGATGACAACGGTGATGCTGAGGAGTGTGCACCCCATGTCCAGCCCTGTTCCCAGGGAGCTCTTTGCAAGTCTTAACTGCTCTGTGACTCTGGGACTCCAGGATCACTGGGTGGTCAGTGGTGTATTTCAGTCTTGACTCATGATAAAAATGACTTCACACATCGCACACAGCTTATTGCCCTACAGAGCTGCAACAGCAGGCAGTGGACGGCATCTACCTTGGTGTAGGACATGGAAGCCCAGAGCTGGGTTTTGCTCTGACCTCATCTGGGATGCTGAGTCAATGCTGAAGACAAACAAAACGTGATGTGCCTGGCCAGAGCAAGGTGGCCCACACTGCTCCAGGGCTTAGTAAATGGCCATGTCCGCCCCGCCAGTTCTGTGTCCTTGAGATAGGGGCACTCCATCCTGAGGACCCGGCCTTGTCCCCATCCACAGGATCCCAGTACGACACACACTGCACTCCACTGAGTGCAGCACAACTGCCAGATCTGTAATCACCTTCCCAGACACAGAGGAGAGCTGATCTGTGTGCACAGTGGATTTGGCTCTTGTTTAAATTAGGAGTCGACCATGCTAATTTATGCTAATTGTCAGAGAAACCTGCCTCATGACTTCACAGGTACGCAATCTGTATCTGCACCCGCCGCAGCCCTGAGGGAACCAGCCTGCTTCCAAGTCCAAAATGAGGAGTGCAAGTTCCTAACTGCTCTCCTCAGGTGAAAGTGTCACCTGCTTTCTGTCTCCCACAAAGGGGGCACGTCTCTGGATCTGTGGTGCGAACTTCCCTCCGTGAGTGTGCTCTCACAGAGGCAGCGTCTGCTCTGTCTGAAGCAATGTCCTCGCTGTCTCCCTGCAGCCCAAGGGCAGCCCTGGCCTGCACCTCGCACAGCAGCAGGGCTAGGGTTGGGGGCAGGACACGGCCCTCCCAGGGGCCCCAGTAGGGGTGGCTGACAGGTGTGAGTGACCAAGACAGGCCACTGCCCAAGGCCCTGAGGAGGTCCACTTGAGGCCACTGAGAGAAACCCCTCTACAAGTCTTCTCCAGACCCATCCTGAGTGGGAGACCCACGGCAAGGCTCTGGAGGAAGAAGAGGAGGCCTCTTGCTGCTGAGGGGGCTGCCAGAGGGGGCGGGCTGCAGACACTGGACCTGCGGGGCTTGCACCGTGCTGCCGTGACTGTTTCTGCCTCCTATGCCCCCTCTCTGCAGCTGGGGCAGTGACAGAGGAGAAGGCTCAGTAGAGCTCCCTCCACCAAGTCCCAAGGGCCTGTGGAGCATGGGGGCTCAGCTGTGTCCCCCCCAGGGTTCCACGAGGACACTGCCACACAATACCAGGCCACCTCTGAAGAGAAGCTGGAGGACCTGAGGCTGCAACTCTGTGGCCTCACCAAGAGGCAGAGCTGGCCAGGATCTCACGGACACACGCATTCCGCCAGACACTCAACACACCATTCAGCTGGGTCCAGCACACCATGACCACGTGAGCCCGACAGTGGGGCTGACTGTGTGAGCGCATAAACACAGGGCCACACGATGTGTGACCCCCTGGGAACAGTGTGACTACATGGCACAATGACTGGATGAACACGCGAACCCACGGCACGACTGACAATGTGACGGTGCCACGTCACATGTGCATAACACAGGCTGCATCTGATGCTCATTTCCAATGTGTACTCTTCAATGCCAATTTGACATATATTTACTGAGGAGCTGGGGGATGCTGAGCATCACATCAGGGGACTTTCAGTAATGACACTGCATATGACATGCTGGCCATGCAAACCTGCAGATATGCAGGAGGTGCTTAGAACGATCAACAGCAGGTTCACAGAAGTTGTCCCTAGGGAGGAACTGAAATAGTACTGGCCATCCCAAGGCCTAGGGAACAGGGAAAGAATGGAAGCGAAAATTTCAGGGAACATATGTTAAGTTTTACTATAAAAAGCAATCTGTACACTGAAAACAGTTTACGCACAAAGGAAAATTATTTCTGGTGCAAAGTAAGCCCCTTGGTATGTACTATCTGCTAATATTGCTACCACCTCAATTTTTCCTTGTTCTGATTTCAAAATAAGAAGAAAAATCTTACTATCTATGGGCTGGGAATAGAATCTATTCATTGAGCTTCCTTCCCAAAACAGGTGAGATAATCAGGTGAAGGTCTTAGTACCAAACCCAGCACCTACTGATCAGTACACAAATCAACAACTTAAAAGCAGTTTCCACTGATAATAAGCAGTGAAGCTAAGAAGCCCTGAGCACATGCCAATGCTCCTGGACGGGACCAGTTACAACATGACAAGAGGGGGGACTAGGGGGACACACGTTCTAGATGCCACAAATCGCCTGGCAGACCTGGGCATGGCTGGTCCACAAGGGTGGCTGGGGGCAGTGATGCTGGCTCAGCTAAGGAACGGAAGCAGGGTGTGACCCCTCCCAGAGAGGACGGCAGCTGTGCCTGGGCAGGTGCTGGAAACAGGCCACAGGGACGGAGCAAAAGGGATCTGTGTGTGGCTCCTGGGCAAACAGGACACACACGAGAGACCAGCAGCCATGCATGCTGTGCAGGCCACAGTTAACAGATGGGCAGTTTATTCTGTCTACAAGCCATGTTTTCTACCACAAGTGTCGACTTAGAGTCCTTGTAACATACACAATTACGCATTCCCAATCACGGCCAGCTCACCGAGACTCAGATACCCTCAGAGTCATTCACTCATTCAGCAAACGGCCTGCTGATCTCTGAGTCCCTGTCCCACTCCAGGCCCTTTGACATCACCAGCCTGTGTACAGGGCCTCCCTACTGCAACCCTGATGCCCCAGTCCTGGCCTCCACCGTTGCTCCCTTCTCCTGGCCCCCAGGTCAGACTGTTTGGAATGCATGGAGGCACTGAGCCTCAGGTTCCGGGTGCTGGCACTCAGCAACTGCATTAAGACCCACCAGGCCTTGAAGCACCCCAACACACAGCCCAGGGCAGCATGGCTCCTGCAGTCTTGCGTCCATCAGCATTACACCCCCTGGTTTCATCTCCAGTTTCTTCTTCTCTGTGTCCACCACCACTTCCTGGTCCTCACGTCCTGGCCTCACCCAGGCAGCACTGTGGAGGGACCTGTGTCCCCACCACTCTTGCCATGCTTCCTTGCAGCTAACAGCAGGACATGGCACAGGTAAGAGGACATGTGCCTAACCCTACCCCCTCCCAGTCGGCCAAGCCCAAGCCTAGGGCTGTGCAGGTCTACACTGTGTGGATTCCATCACCACACTGTGAAGACGGATGCAAGGCCCCCACGTCTAATGTGGCAGCTTCAGGGTCTGGTTCAGTCTCTCCAGCCCTCACTCTCAGCAACAGCCACAGTTGATGGAAACCAAAATGCAGGACAAGCTGAGTTTTGTGACCGACACTCCTGCACCCAGAGATGAGCCAGAAAGTCCCCTCGGACTTGAATTCAGAACTCACCCTGAACCCACTCCTCCTTGGCACCCTCCTGCCACTGCTGTCCATAGTGACAAGTGTCCCTTTTCAAAGGCCACAGCCTCCTGGCTGCCACCTGTGCCCCAGCTTCTGTGGAGTGAGTTGGTTACACATGTGAGCCTCACATGCCAGAAACAGGTCCCTGTCCCCTCCAGAGCCCTCTTGGCTGGAGCTCAGAATCCACCCCCAGCAGTGAGCATGTGCACCTCTGCCCCCTCCGAGCGCTGTCCTACACAAAGCTGTCTCATGGTACCCATCGGCCCTCCTCAGTCAGCCTGCTGCTGGTCAGCAGTCTATCTGTGCACTGGCCTCATGTTAGCCGCTCACCTCTACCTACCCGCCCTGCCTGCCTTTCTGGCACATGCCCCTGTGTCGGCAGCCTGAGACTATACGTGCTCATGTAGAAAACCCAGGACGCGACTCTAATCACAAGAACCCACAGACCGCACGGTCATAAACACTGGTGTCCTTCAGCCAGCCGTGAAGGTGCTGCGTTTCCAGCATCTCAGTCTGCGGCATCTCCCGAGGGAGGAACTAGGACCCGAGGACCAGGTGGCACTGCAGTGTAGACACATGCATGGTAGACAGCATGAGGGGGCCGCGTGTGGACATGGTCAGGAGCAGGATGGGGTGGGCAGCACGTGCAAGAGATGGCTTGGTGGTCCTGACAGCAAAGGCCACAGAAGTCAGAGCTACTGAATGGGCCCGTGTCCCCTACCACGTGACCCTGCAAGCCCTCCTGAGAACGACTTCTGCCCACCTTGTACCACACCAGCAGACCACAGCTCCTTCTCCCCGAGGCTCTGAGCTGCGCCCAGGGGCTAGGTGGCCTCTGCCGCTACAGGCACGCATCCCGTCCCCAGGCACCAGAGTTGTGTCTGCGTGTGAAGAAGAAGTCTCCCCAGTACTTCCTGTCACTGTAGTTCGCTCCTCCTCATTAATCTAATGCAGGGAAGGTGGGGTTCCTCTTGTATCTTGAGGCACACCAACTGTGCGTACATGACATTCTTCAGGAGCCCAGCGCACCCTGCCGCAGGCATTTGAATGCAGACACAAAAGGACATATGTACCATTCCTGTGTGTACACGTAGATACATATGTGAATACACCCCAATTTATGTATTCATAGTAATACATATGAATACCTGCAGGTACAAGTATGCGGCATACACAAATGCAGATAACTGGACCCATAGAAAGTCACACACAGGCTTCTCCTGCTTACATGCCTTACATAAGCAGACTGGCACATGGATAGAGGCAGACACACACACAGATATGTACACATGTGTACACGTATGTGTATGTGTGCTGGGAAAACACTTCTGAAGTGAAGAGCCATTCACTGGGTGCATGGAGGTGTTTACTAATGCTTTTTAAAGTAGGCATTCAATTATGTTTCACAGCTATTGCTCATTATTGCGTATAGAAATAAATGCCAGCCTCCAGAGGCCTGACCTAATTCTCTGATTGCTGTGAAAATGAAGAACATGTGTATGAATACCAAAGCTTCTGAACAATGTGTGGCACTGTGACAATTCAGGGCACCTCCGACTGGACAGCATGGACACAAGCCAGCCAGCTCTGGGGTCACCTTCAGCTCCTCCAGACCTGGGAACCTCCACATCCTCCCCCGATATCAGTGTGTCTGCAGACTGTCCCAAAAGTGTCAGGGAAACATCGCTCATTTTTAAGTCTCTCTTTGCTCATGGCAAGGTGCTTGTTTATTACAGTGGACTCAGGAGACTTGACCCACACGTTACTCAGCACCTGTCCACGGCTGCTATTTATCTGTCAGGCCTGCATCTGTCAACAAGTGCCGTGGAGAAAAGCTCCCTGTGAAAGTCAGAACTCAGTTTGGCAGTGGCTGGCAGTGAAACTTCACTTGAATCTGTATTTTCTATTTTATGGCCTGTAACAACCTGTTTTCCATTTTGTCCCTATAAATGCCTAAAGCAGAAAGGCAGTTAAGCCTGCTTGAGAAAGTACAGGGGTTTTTAGGGACTATGTTGAATCTATCCTGAATTTATTTTGCAAGGAGACTATAATCTTTGCAGTGCTTTATACAAAATATTCTACATTGGAGCCAGAAATGTAGTTACATGGAGGATTTGCCTCAAATTCAGAGAAGCTGGAAATAATTTTAAATGTGATCTCCTAAGACCACATTTAATTCTGTAGCCGCATGGGATGGAAGGGTGTGAATGACGTCACATCTCGGCACCATGCTCTTCCCTCGGTGTGGAGGGTGAGGTGACACGAACCGAGCCGGTAGGGAGTGCCGGCGACCTGAGGGCAGTGGCCATCTGGGAGCCCTTGCTCCTCACAGTCCATTCTGACCTGAGCGTGACCGAGGCCGGCGGGAACCATCTGCGTCTGGAACTGCCCGATCGCAGGGCCTGGGTATCTCGCAACTTACCAGCTTTCCCGTGGCCAATTACCCACACCTGAACATGGAATGAAGGGGAGGTCACACAGGGGTCATGAAGTACACGGGAGATGCAACAGGATCCTACCCTGACATGTGTAACACAGGCGTGTGGCAGGAGAGGTGACGTCTGTGAAGAGCGAGGACAGATTTCAGCAGAAACTTGGAACGGAAGGTGGAAAGCATCAGTGCCCTTGTCTGGTGCTGCCAGGAACCCAATTCCTGATGCCAATGCGTCCCCTTCTCCCACGGGACAGAGGCACTGCCCTTCCTCCCTGACGTGATCTTGATGTCACCCATGGCCATGCCAGGCTACCTCGCACCATGGGGTGTGTGACTGTGAGCTGCCCACAAACCAACTCCCCGGCCCGCCTCAGCTGGAACATGGCTGCCTATTCATGACTTCATTTGTGATTTTTAAACAATGATGGCTTTACTCAGATACAATTCACTCATCATGTAAGCGACCCATTTAAAACATGGGACCCTAAAATATAATGTGATATATTTATATTCAATACAACATACTCAGTATGCACATATAATAGTACAACAATATACTCGATATGTAAATACAATAATACAGTCACTAATATGCTCACAGAATTGTACAACTACCACCACAATCAAGTTTTGAGCATTTCCACCACCCCAGAAACAAACCCTGACTCCTTAGCAGTCACCCCACTCCTGGAACCAGAACTTTCCACAGAGATCTGCAGGTTCTGAACACAGCATTACCGGAATTATATTTGTGGTTTTTGTGCCTGGCTTCTCTTGCTTAGCAAAACACCCTCGAGATATCTATGCTGAAGCCCGTGAGGAAGCCCCACTCTCCCACTGCTAGGTGGAGTCCACTGAGTGGGTCTGCAGCTTTTCACTGTCCTCAGCTCTCAGGTGTCAGGTTGTTTCTATTTCCTGCCTACCGTGACCATTGCATCCACCGTGACCACCGCGAGCATCGTGACTACCATGACTACCATGACCACCATGACCACCGTGACTATCATGACTACTGTGTCCACCATGACTACCGTGACCATCATGACTAACATGACCACCGTGACCACTGTGACCACCATGAACACCATGACCACTGTGACTAACATGACCACCATGACCATTATGACCACCAAAACACCATGACTATAGTGACTACCGTGACACAGGTGTATAAGCTTTTGAGCGTATGCACATTTCTTTCTTAGGGATGCATGCTGAGAAATGGACTTCTGGTCACAAGTGATTCCACGCAGCCTCCAAGGAAATGCCACACACTGTTCCACAGCGGCTGCCCAGTTCCAAATGCTCTAGGCTTCTCCAAGACCCCCACCCCACTACACTCTGCCTCTCTGCTCACTGCCATCTGGATGGCTGCAGAGTGGCATCCTGGGGTTGGACACCCCCTTGTGCATGACTGACTCCTTAGTGCCATGTCTGTGGAGAAGCACCTGTTCAGTCCTTTGTTCTTTCCTCAGCTGCCTCTCTCCTGTGACAGGAGCGCTCTGTGACTTCTCAACAAGGCATTTTATTTGGAACTGGAAAAATTTCCCCATTCTATGGGTTTTCATTTCACTTTATTGACAGTGAACTCAAACACAAAAGTTTTCAACTCTAATGGAGTTCAGTTGGTATATTTTTCTTTGGTTGCTTTGATTCTGGCATTGCATCTAGGAAAGCACTAATGAGTCTAAGGTCATGAAAACTTCTGCCTAAGTTGTTTTAGAGTTTAGGTCTTGCTTTTATAGGAACTGAGAGTCATTCTTCACATGCAAATATCCAATAACCCCAGCACCTTTTGTTGAAATACTGTTCATTCTTTGGGATTTATTTCAAATACTGATCTTTCTGGGAAGCCAGCTCTCCTCCTTCACGATGAGTTTATCGGTACCTTCTCTGTTTCCATGCATGTTAGCACTACTTTAATCTCATTACATCACAATGTTTTGTCATCCTTTCTCAGGAGATTGCACCTCTGCACCCAGCAGACTGCGAGTCACCTGCTTGGCCAAGGTTGTCTGGCTTTGGGTGAAGACGGCCCACAGGGCATCGTTCTTCCCACAATTACCCACCAGGCCCTGCCAGCACCTGTCTCGAGGTGTACCAGGCCTGGCATGTGGATGCCTGCTGTCTAGAGACAGACAGCAGCACAGGCAGTGTCCTATTTACCACCTCGCCAAGGCGACTCAGCTTCTCTGGGGTCCAGGGCTTCTGGAGGAGGGGATTGGAGGGTGGCCAGGTCACACTGCAGATGTCTGACCAATTTGTTTCAAAAAAAGAGTAAGTGTCCATCATGCATGGCTTCATCATGCAGGACAGGGAAGCTTCCGGGGGTTACATAAATATACCTGGGTTTCAAGGCGGTTTCCCTGGTGGCAGAGCAGGTGATGCACCTGGGAGGGGAAACAGCAGAGGTGGATGATTTGTGGTCTGGTGACCGTGTAGGGCCTGGCATGGCAGGGTGATGGCTGTGGGAGGGATGGCTCTGTGCACATGGGCTGAGAGAAATGGGGACAAAGCTCACTGATTTAAAACTCTATTTGGGAAAACAGAGGAAGCCACACAGGGAAAACATGAAGAGCTATTGAATTACTCTGCTTTGCAAAACAATGGGAAGATAAGAGAAAATAAACAATTTCACAATTTATCACAAGAAAGAAGAAAACAAACAGCAAGAAACAGAAACAAACATTAAATAACAACAGGACAATCTTTACAGGAAGACTACAGCTGTGGGTGAAAATACATAAATAAGATGACAGCTATATCCAACAGGGTTGTAAAGCAGGGGAACGTACAAATAAAGAGCCCCGCCCCGTGTAGTCTCCCCTCAAGGAGCCAGGACAGAGCCCTATAGCCACGCGCTCCTCGCTGCAGGAGGAAAAGTGGGTGCATGGAATTGAGGCCGCCCAGGCAGCAAGTGTCCACGCCGTCTGGATGCCGTGCCCCTCACACACCTGCATCTGGAACGGTGTGGGCTGCTGGCTTCTTGCACAGTCCGGCACCTCCTGATGGCAAAGAACCAGGCAGCTGAGGTGAGGAAAGGTGCCTGGGGCATTGCCCAGACAGACACAGTGGTCACAGCCCCACCTGTCCCCTGTGGGCGTCTCTGTCTCCTCCTACCCTCTGCCTATCCCACAGCACCGGGCTCTGCAGCCCCACAGCACTGCAAATTGGATAAACTAATTAGCACTCCATGGTAATTAATTTTTCTGTTGCTTACATAAGCTCTGAGATGTCTGTTCGTGGGATGGTCCCTTTAGGTAAGTTTATCTGCAAACAAATTAAATCCCATTACACCAGATTACACTGGTGCGTCAGTCACCAGAGCAGGACTGAGCATGTGCCCGCCCGCCTGCAGCACCTCGGAGCTAATCTCACACCACAGAGAGACAGCTGAAACAGGTGGCATTCCTAACTGATGTGCCTTGTCATATTAAGACTTCACAAAGACGCATTACAGACGTCGTCGCTTAACAGTGTAACAAATGTATTAACTCCTCGGGGTTCAGAGTGTGCGTCTTCCAGCACCAAAGGAGGAAACACTGAGCGCTTCCAGGGCCAAGTCCTCTGCCACAGCTCACCAGGCTGCTGGGTCAAGCCCAGGTCTCAGTCTTGCTCTGAAAATTAACAGTTTTGGGTTAACCTGAGTTATTTCTGCAAGTCAAAGGGTTCGTGTGGCTCAGGACAAGGGCTGTGCAAAGGAAGGAGCCCTCTCAGCTGACAGGGCCCCTTGGGAGGACCGCCCAGGCCCACTGATCCCCAGCAGCATGTAGGCACTCTGGGGTCCTGGTATGACCTTAGAACCGTCTCACTGGCAAAGTGGAGAAATTCTAAATACAGCACCACGCAGCTCGGGATTCAAAGGGTTCACACTACATGACGCCCACCACATGTATGAACTCATGGCCATCTACAGACCCCAGGCAAACACCGTAGCAGCAGCTGAATTCCACTGTCTAGAACTTCGCACAAAAGATGCACCAAGGGAAGTTCACTCCCTGTCCAGAGGTCAAATGCAGATCACTAAGCTCAGTTTCAAGCTTGGTTTTCAGACTGTTCTCTGACAGTGGAGTTGCTGTGAAACAGGAATGGCTGCTCTCCTCAAAAGTCCCACAGGAAGACCAACCCAGCTTCAGCACTCGGCCACTCAGCAGCTGGAGATGCTGCGGGGGGTCAGCTAAGATGAGGTCTTGCTCCCTACAAAAAAGGTCCTGGGCACAGACCCATCTGAGGGACACTGTGAAACCCGGACCTGCTGGAAGCCAGGGCAAGAGTTGGAACAGAGCTGCCACTACCTCCCAGGAGCCAGTCCTGGGACACCTGTGCTACACACATGCCCTCCAGACCGGAGGTGGTGAGAAAGGAGGATCCGCAGACACAAGCTGCTCTTCAGGGTGTCACCCAGACTCAGGAGCCACTCACCAGCCATCCTGGGTCAGTAACCTTGGGTCATCAGCCACACATGCCCTGCTGGGTGTCATTCTTGCCACCTCACCAGGGACACTGTCATGTTAGAGGATGGCAATCTGGCCTTCAAAGTGGAATACCACTTTCAGGCCTTCCAGATGTGGGCATCCAGGCACTGAGGGGACCTCATGTTGCACATTCACATTTCCTTGTGCTGCCCAGGAAGTTGACGGGCAGGGGCTCAGTGGACCTAATGGCCAAGGTCATCCATCAGCAGTGTCAAGAAGGCCGGGTCATTGGGCATTGCACGTGACCCTCTGCTAGCTTCTGGTTCTTCTGAACAGGCAGCTGGGGCCCAGAACCCTCTGTGCCCTCACCGGCCCGACGCGCACTCTGCATTCTGCTCGTCCCCCACCACTCAAGCTCACATTGGCTGTGACCCTCACAATGCCTGGTAAATGGACACTGTCCAGTCCTCAGTGGCGGCAGCTGTGAGCACAGACAGGGCCTGACCGTCTGCAAACACAGCCCACGGTACACACAAAAACACACGTGTGATCATAGTGCATGGGCCATAGTGGTCAAAAGATGGCAAGGACTCCAGTGTTTGTCACTGCTACAGGACGAGGGCTGCCATACAGAGCACAGCAACGGGAACACGAAGTGCTGCCCGCTCTGCCACACCGTGGCCTAGAAACACCGTGGCCATGAAAAGAGCAGTGCCAGAGTGCCGAGGTGAGGCTGCATCCTGTGGCCTGCCTGCAGCATGGGGCTGGAGCCGGCCGGGCGAGGGCCAGTGAGGTCCAGGCGGGCGGGGAAGGCCTCGCACTGGAGCGGCAGTAGAGGACTGCTGAATTTCTTCCGAGGGACAAAATGTCTTAGAGGTGGATTGTGGTGAGTGCTGTGCAGCTCTGAGAACATATTAAAACCATTAACTTGAACACTTCCAAAGGGCAAATTATATGACATGTTAAAGATATCTCCATAAAGCTATGCAAAGAAGTGGCATAAGTGAATTACTCAGACAAGCTGCCAGACGCATCCGCTGAATGAATGACACTCAGTAAAATGCTTCAAACTCTCTGGTTCAAGATGTAGCCACTGTGGTCTGTGTGCTGAAGCCTGTGTTTACCTAGAAAGCAACTGCTGTGCTGCCACTGCCCAGCCTGCGGCCAGCACCTACTCGCTGCTCCCATTGGCCACATCCGTGTCTCCTCAGGGAAATGGCTACGGAGCCTCTCCACATTTTAATTGGCTTATCTGTGCTTTCATTCTTGAGTTACAAGAGGTCCATGTGTATTCTAAATGCAAATCCCCTATTAGAGATGCGATATCTTCCGTGGCTTGTCTTTTCACTTTCTTAATAGTGTCTATTGAAGCGTATCTTTGCAAATCATTTTGATGAATTCCAATTTATCTCCTTTTTCTGTTGTAAACTGTGCTTTTGGAATCACATTTTTAAAAGCATAGCCTCATTGAAGGTCTTGGAATTTACCTGTTTTAGGGTTTTGTGGTTTTAGTCCTTGGATTTAAGGTTTCGGCCCACTTGCTAAAGTCTCAACCTCACCATTTTGCGTGTGGCTGTGGAGGCCCGGCCCTGCATTCTGACATGAGCCAACATCCGGCCACGGCTCAGTGAGCCACATGTGGAGGTGTCCCATGCGCCCTGGGCTCTGCTTTGTCATCCTGGATGCTCACCTGGACCCCAGCAGCATGCCACATTCAGTACTAAGATCTGAACTGCGGAAACGTGAGCTCTGCATTCTTCAGGACGGCCCAGCTGTGCCCAGTCCCAGGGGCTGTGGGTCTGAGGATCAGCACCCTGACCTCTGAGCAGGCAGCTGGGACACCATGGACCACGATGCCCACAAGGGAGTGCTGTCCACCCACGAGGGGTCTTCTGGTCAGACCAACAGACACTTAGCTTCATCTTCTTTTATTTTTTTCAACAATATTTTATAGTTAGCAGAGTACACATTTTATACTTTCTTTGTTTTTTTTTTTAGATTGCACATTGGAAATATGTATAAATGCAATTGAGTTTTTAGATATTGCTTTTTATCCTCCAACATTGTTGAACTCAGTTATTATTTCTAAAAAAATATTTAGTAGATTCCTTATGATTTTCTACACAGCTTGAGGTTGCCTGTAAAAAGACACAGTTTTACTTCTTTCTTCATAAGATGAATGCATTTAATTTATGTTTCCCACCTGACTGTCCTGGCTGGAACCATAGTATAATGCTAAATAAAGGCAGTCTCCTTTCTTCAGGCTTAACAATACCCACTGCAAATCTGTCTGTATCTCCATCTCCAACCCCCACCTCTGTCTCTACCTCTAGCTCCTCCTTCCCTTCCCTTCCTCTCTCTTGTCCTCTCCTTTGGCAGTGGAATAAACATTCCATGAGACTGAACACTGGGAGGCGAGTGACACGGTGTCTGGCACCTCCTGTGCTCTCTGAACTGACCTCCCTCCTCCCACTTCAGAGCAGCACAGCGAAAGGGCATCCCTCAGTTCCAGGAGCTGCTCCCAGCTCCCTCTGTTCTCTGCAGAGGTTGTGTGCTGTGGGCTCGACCAATTCTGGGTATTTCACTAAGTGACACCACACATCATGTGATCAGTTTCTTTCACTCACTGCAATGATTTTGAGGCTCCTAACTGTAACATACGTCAGGATTTCATTCCTCTTGTTGGTGAATAACACTCCATTTCATGTGCAAGTAACACCACACTGCTTACCCATTCACCAATTTATGACCTTTGGAATGTTTCCACATTTTGGCCATTGTAAACAGTGTTAATATCAACATGTGTGTTCAGTACTTGTTTAGGTGCCCATTATGGCTTACAGTTAGATGTCCCCCCAAAGCCTAATGCTTACAGGTGGGGCTTTGGGGAGTGACTGGATCATGGCTGTGTGATACTGGATCATGGGTGTGGGGTGCTGAAGTAGTCCATTGATAGGGTTTATATCTGGGTGTGATGTTGGGAGGTGAAGTATGGAAGGCAGAGGGCGTGAATGTAGCCTGGAGGTTACATATCCCTCATGCCCTTGATCCTCTCACTGCCTCATGCCTACCCTGCTATGGACTGTTTCTCCTCTGCCACGCCACCCTGCCTTGGAGTCAGCCAACTATGGATTGAAATGTCTACAAACTGTGAACTAAAATAAACCTTCCCTCCTTTAAATTGTGGGTGTCAGGTATTTTGCGCCAGCCATCAGAAAGTAACTAAAACAGAACCTGTTTTCAATTCTTGTGTTGATATACCTAGAAGTGGGATTTCTGGATAATAGAATAATTCTATGTTTAAATTTCTTTCTATAACCCTAATTTAAAACTGTTTTCACAGCAGTTAAACAATTTACATTCCCACCAGCAGGGTACAAGTATTTCAGTTTCTCCACATATTCACCACTCCTTCCTATCAATTTCTTTAACTGCTGACTCCCTCCCGCATGCAGTGGGCTCCCACTGTGGTCTGATGGGATTTCTCCAATAGTTGAAGATTTTGATCATCTGGCCATTTGCTCAGCCTTTTGGAAGTCTTCTTTGGAGAAATGTCTATTCAATCCTTTGCTCCACTGCCCATCGAGTGGGATTTATGACGTTGAATTATAAGAGTTCTTCAAATACTATGGATATGACTTTATGCATAACCTTTTTATTTTTGTAAGGTTGGTGGTAATGTCTTTTCTTTTATTCTGAATTTTAGTGATTCGAGTTGTATCTTTTCCTCTTCAGTTAATTAAAAATTTAATCATTCTGGTTATCTTTTGAAAGTTTTCCTTGCATTACTTTCTCTATAGCTTTTGTATTCTGTATGTCATAATTTGGCTCTGCTCTCACACAAGGTGGCTGTGAGGATGAGCTAAGGGGCCTTCAAAGGTGCCCTTGTGTGTAAACGGCAATGAGATCTCATCATGGTACGGATGTGCACGCCCACTGGGTTTCTTCAGTGGAAGAGTGGCGCCTTGCGCACCTCTGTGTCCCGTTTTCCTGCCAGGTAAATGTGCCTGAGTATCTATGAATGCCAAAGTAAGAGCAAGATGTTTTTATTTCCTGTTGTCTCCCTTGCAAGTCCCCTTTGACAATAAACTCTCTAACTGTGGAAATGCGCAGACATCCTGTGTGGGCAACACTGTCATCCGACTGATTGCCTGACTTGAGTTTGCCTCCATATCAACTGAAATGAAGGGGAGAAGTCAAAAGCAGTCACGTGGTTATGAGACTATCCTCAGCGTTTTAGTGGCAAAGGCTGTCCTGTCCTTTTGGTTTCTTTATGATGTCTGCAGCTGTCTGGAGAACACAGCACATGGATATGGAAGGATATGGAATTTGCGTGGAGCACACTGACGCCCAGTAACTCTGCCTGCTGTTCAGTTGATGTCACCCTGAAGGCCACCAGCGTCATGGTCTCGCATGCTGGCACAGCCTCCACAACCACAGGGGATGATTTAGCCTTCAGAACACACGTGCAAAGCAATTTTGTTCTTCCTTTTTAAAATTACTGGGGGACCCAGATAAACAGGTTCCCCTCTTTCTATGCATCCATCTGTAGTGTTTAGGCCACACGTAACTTTTAATAATTCACATTTTCAAAAAGAACAAGGAAGCAAAGATCAACAGGACCTTTTTTTTAAAGCAGCCCTTGTTATATAACGAGTTTTTCTTTAATATTTTAAGCTTTCTGTTCTCTTGTAGAGGAAAGAAAAATGTCATCCACCCACTAATTGGTTCAAAAGCAGTTCTCTCTTCCCACCCTGGGCTGCGTCCCCGGTGAGAGGAGCAGAGCTGACACCGGGCCATGTTCCCCTGCCAAGCGCTGGGCCCAGGCCTAGTCACCTCCACTTTTCCACAACCTGCCACCCACTGAGACAACAGCGTCCGGTCCCTGATCGTGACACAGCATGCCCTCCAGGCACCTCAGGGTCACCAGGACACCGTGTCCACACACCAAGGTGGAGGAGGAGGGGCTAACTTTGGTTTATGCTTTGGGAGTTCAGTCCACGGGAGCTGCTGGCTTCAGGACAGAAGCTGCATGTGGGGGAGCCTGTGGCAGAAATCTGAGCTGCCTACTTCCCGGCGCCAGGAGGCAGAGCGGGGTCAAGGCAGCCAGTGGCGATGTAGGGTCATGTCATGCAGTTACAGAGGAAATCGTGTAATAGATACTACAAGTGGGGCTACCAGAGCTCTGCGGTGAGGGGACATGCTGTTTACAGTTGCTGTTCACTGTAGCATGATGTGTGTCTTGTTCGGTCTTCACTGTCACGCTCAATGGCAGTTGTGCCCACCCCACAGGTACGCATGCACCTGCTCCCTGTCTACACACTCCCACCCACCTCGGGGACTGCCCAGCCATCCTGGCAGCATCCCCAGCCAGGCCCTGCTCAGAGGCGTCTCCAGGGCAGAGGACACAGACTGCTCCCTGGAATCTTATCCTGAGGGTATTAACCTGTTAAGAGCACAGATAATAAACACGTTTTTTGTTTTGTTTTGTTTTGTTTTGTTTTTGCAGTGCCAGGGGTTGAACCCAGGGCTTCCACACTGCGCTATGCCTCCAGACATTTTTATTTTTTATTTTGAGACAAGAACTTGCTAAGTGGCTAAACTGTCCTGGATGGGCCTGAGCTTGCCATCCTCCTGCCTCAGTCTCCCATATTTTAATTTTAATTACTCCCCTAATACTTGCAAATTCTTTATCTGAATTTCCAATTTGACTTTTGTGGTTTTCTGTCTAAAATGTGATGCTGTATCAATACCACCTCTGTTTCTATCCATTTCACATCAAGTTCCCTACTTGACATTGGCTCTGGCTGTTCCTGCATGGACCTACTTACTTTTTCCGAGGAAGAAGTGGGCCGGGAAATGGGAGCAGACTGCCATCTGGAGAGAGGTGTGCTCTCCATTTTGAACCTGTGTCCTGGTGGCAGAGGCAGGCAGATGCCACAGCCAGGTTCTGGTCACAGCCACATGTGTGAACACGACACAGGTGGCTTCCACTTATTATAGAAGATCTTGGTGGGGTGTGAGCAGGCGATATTTACACACTGCACACAGCTAAGGACTGCGCCCCAGGCCCAGTGACAACAGGAAGATGCCGACCCCATCACTCACTGAGCACGCTGCAGTGAGACCAGGCGGGCACGGGGCTGAGACTTCCTCTGCCCTGCGCCGCCTCTGCGCCTCTCTGTGTGGAAGGAAACAGTGGTGTCCCTCTGACACTGAAGATGCCGTCTGGCCAGTGTGCTGCCCTCCCGTGATTGCTACCACATGCACCTGTCCCCTCGCACACGCGCCCCGCACTGAAGGTCACACTCTGTGTGCTTGATGTGAGGACCTGGCGGGTGAGGAAGGCTGACCTGCAGATACCTGAGACACCTCAGACTGCAGCAGGGCAGCAGAGCGGCAGGACACTGCGGGGCTGTGGCTAGACGAGCTCTGGGGATCGCTCCAGGGCGGGTGGAGGCCCGTGGGCTGTGGGCCCAGGACAGGAGGCCTGGTGACCCTAAGCACGAGAAGAGGCCAAGGCTGGTCTCCAAACAGTCTCTGAGCCAAGGCAGGTCATGCAGGGTCCAGCAGGGGAGCAACAGGGACAGCCAGGTGAGGGCAGACAGGGCAGGGAAGGGAGAAGCGGGGAGACGCCTACCAGCCCAGCAAACAGTGCCACCGACAGCCACGAGGGACTGGTCACAGGGCCATGGAAAGGACTGTCCACAGCCTCAGGAGACGTGAGGGCTGGCCTGCTTGAGGCTCTCCATGGACCAAAGAAGGCCCACTTTATCCATGCCAGGATTGCAGGCCTACCTCACCCTGGCACCAAAACCTGAGACACCACAAAAACCCACTCCAAAGCTTACTTACTGCAAAGACATTAGTATTATACCTTCAGCTCTATGTATCATAAATGAGACAGATACAATGGAAATTTAGTCTGGCAAATTAAGATGCTATAATATTAGGTAAACAATGTTTATTTCCATGACTACGTCATAAAATACACACAACCCCTCCTCTGCCAAACCTGCACCCCATACAAGGGCTCCCTGAGATCCTGTCCAGTGGTGAGAAGTAGGAAGCACTGTGTGTCTTATGGACTCCAAGTGGCAAAGTAGAAGGGGTCAGGAATGCAGCAAAGTTGGCCAGTAGTACATTGGATGAAATTCATTCAGAAACAGAAAGACATACATGGAATGCTGAGCACAAACCTCGATGACAAGCACAGGACACGTGGCAGGATGACAAGGATGACTCCAAGGCAGGGCTGGTATTGCTTGTGTTTCTCTCTTTAACTTAGAATTATAGGTTACTGCTATAATACTGAGTGATTTTAAAGTGGAATATACATATTAGCTACTTTTGCTGTTTCTACACAGCTTCTGGCTAGCACACATAGCATAAATGCCACTGTTTTAGGAATTGCTTTTGTTCTAGAGTAAAAATAATAACATACAAATAGATGGCTTCCTAAACCACCCTCTGTGTCCTCTCCAAGGCCTTTCTTTCCAGGGAGACTGAAGCTTCAGAGCTGGACTGTGGTGGTGCTGGACTGTCTCAGTCCCACCATGACCTGGGACGGGGGTCAGGAGTCCTGCAGCCAACAGAGCAAGGACAGTGTGGCGTCATAGGCGCTGCAGCTTTTCCCAGAGGACACGAATCACACCGGGCTCCTGCTCCAGGAATCTCCAGTGTGACCTGAATGTGCACACTAAACTTTGGGAACCAGCAACTCTTGTGAAGAGGCACAGTCTCGGTGACATCAGTCTTTTTTAAAAAGCCACTAAGTTTATTAATTACTAAATATGGAACATCCACTCCCATTTTTCAGACAGCCTTCCTTCCCTCCAGGCCTGCAGCACTTAGCTGGGCTGCAGTCAGAGTAGACTCCCCGCAGGGTGGGCCAGGGTGTAGACTCAGGTCAGGCCAGACTGTGTGGCTCTGGGCTTCCTGCTTGACCTCTCTGGGATGAGGAAGTTCTGCTTGGAAAGCCCACCCCAGCTTCCCCTGAGGACAGGTGATGACAAGGGAGTGAGAAGACACCTGGTGCCAATTTCCCTGCTCAGAGCTCAGACGAAGACGTCCTGGTCACAGTGACCTTAAGTGCCCCAGGGAGCAGCCCCAACTCAGACAGCATCGTTAGAAGGAAACGCTACTTCACCACACCTACCACAGAAGCAGACTTTCTACACCAAGCAGGTCGGGTCTCTGACATACTCTGCAGAAATGGTTGGCGATTCTGCCGTTTCTCCTCTACTATTCATGCAGAGACAAAGAGTACAGGCAAATTCCCGAGAAGAAACAACATGGCTGGGAAAATTCCGTGCATACCCTGTGCCCCCTGAGTCAGGACCCACTGTCCTGGAAGGGGAAGCCTGCATGTCCTCGTATGAAATGACAGGGTGAGAAGGGAAAGAGGAAAACAGCATAAACCCCCAGGAATTGAGTATAGGATGCTCAGATATATTCATCCTCCATACTCTCAAAAAACTGCAACATGTGAAGGTTCTAATACAAAGAGAGATAACATGGTTTTGGTGTCAGACAAGAATTATTATTTTAAAACCAGATGTTATACGGCGTTCTCAGCTTTTTTTTTTTTTTTTTTCTTTTTTCTGGAGTGTTGGGGATTGGACCCAAGTCTTCACATTGGGTTCGGTCATTAATTAATTAGTTAATATTTTGAGACAGGGTCTCACTAAGTTGCTAAGCTACCGGAGCGGGCATGCCCCATGCCAAGCTGGTCTTGGCATATGCTAAATGAAACTTACATGATTGGCAAAAATCAGGAGGAACATGAACAGCACTTTCCCGCACACTGCTGTGGCCCCCTCACAAGGGCTGGGCTGGGTTCATTCATCCTGACGCATGGGGGAAGCTGAGAGGGTTCGCTGACTCTGCACCTCCAAGCTGCAGAGTGGGTAAGCTGGATAAATGCTTTTGGGTTGGTCCTGAACTGTGAAGTGGCAAAGAGCTGCATAAACCATTGCACTTGGCATACAACAATTCACTTTTAATGAATCTTAAATTCCACTGTACTAAGAGGTCACACGACATGGGCCTAGCACAGGTACGGGTTTGTTAAACCCTCCGCCAGTGGCAGTTACTGAGAGCACTTGCTGCTACTCTCTAAGCCATGGCCTGGCCAGTGGGCTGGCTGTACCTGTGGGACAAAAGTGAAGAGTCACAGAAATCTGGTTTCAAGTTCTTGAAGTTTGCTCCAGAACATATCAGGGGGCAGTCACAGAACTGGTCCCTCACAGCCCTGAGCCAGGACCCAGCCAGAGCCCCAGGAGCATGGCGTTACTCGCTTGGTTCACAGAGCACCAGAACTGAGCTCTGAGGGCAGGAGGACCTTGTGGGAGGGTGGGATAGGGGAGCCCGGGGCTCCCACACCGTGCAGAAATCTGTAGGAGGAGGAACCCCAACTTGGGATCACGGAATTCCCCAGATAATTCGAAGCCATTAGAAATTACAGAGTAGATGGTAAAATGATCTGAAGGAAAAGTCAGTGGAATCTAAAAACAACTGGTTTAGGACTCCAATGACCTGAGCTGTTGGAAAACTCAGAGAGTGATTATCAGGGACAAGGAATGATATGTTTAAGGCAGCAAAACATGGACTTACAGATGCTTAAAGATACATCAACCCCAATATAACAGAAATATTTGAAAAAGAAATGAGTTTATTCAGGAAAACTGTAAGTACTGAAATTTAAAACTTCAGTAGAGAATGGGGACATCAGATTAGATATAGCTGAACAAAGATTCAGAGAACTGGAAGATACATTTTCTAAAATTACATGAAAAGCAGCCTAAACACCTGCTGAATAAGACACAGAGTGAAAAGGCTGCTCTCCATCTCATGGAGGTTCCAAAAAGACAACTTAAATAATCCCAGAGAGTTAATATTCAAGAAAATAATCTCAGAGTTTTCCAGAACCTTTGAAACACAGGAATCTCCAACATGAAGAAACACAGCTTGTACCAAACAGGGCAAGAAAAAATCATTCTACATCTTGACACTAACAGCAAGGACATCTCTGAGTGAAAGGTGGATCCTCTGGAAGGAACAGCACCCTCATGCCTTCCAGGAAGCCCAACATAGTAAATGAACCTCTTCAGTACACTGAGAGATGATTTGGGTCAGCTCAGAACTCCATACCACTGAAAAAAGTCTGAAAAATGATAACGATGTGGAATTACTTTTAAATAAATGAAAGGGAGCATTTATCACTAAGAGACTTTTGCTGAAGAGGTGATCAAGAACAGACTTCAAGGAGGAGTGGTCCCAAAGGAAGGTGTGCGGTGTGAGAGGGAAGATGAACAGAGAAATCAGAAGCCAGGTAGGTGAAACATTAGAGATTAGTATAAAATAATAGTGACATCGAGTTGATGGACAGGCTGTAAGAATGGAACTGAATTCTCTCTGGCCAAGAGGGAAGTATTAGAAGTGAAATGTTCTAAGATCCTTGTGCTATTTGGGAGTAGGGAGAGGGAATACAAAACCAATAGCCTCTAAATTCTCTGAATTATCCAAGTGGGTGTCAGGGTTCCTCAGCATCCATCAAGTACTATCGGCCACCTCCTCCACGCCTGACCTCTGGCCCTGAGCCACCCTGGGTGAACGGAACAAGGCAGGCCTGGTCAGGGGGAGTGGGAGGAGAGGCCCGTGGCCCTCAGGCAGGACTTCCTGCCCTGGGCTCAGGAGGTGGCTGGCTGCCACCACACTGCTCTCAGGATCAGTAAATGAGGGGAAGACCAGGGTGCAAGACAGGACTGTCCAGAATACGGACACTCCAACGAGGCCAAGCTGTGAGGGACTTCAGACTGGACAGGAGACGCGTGTGGGCTCGGGACGAACTTCTGAACCCAGCCGTGAAAAAAGCATGTGCGCCCCATACCACCTGTGGCCAGGCCCCGTCCACAGTGCTGCAGACAGTGGGGTTTCTGGACACAGCACGTGAGGGCAGCTGCTTGTGAAGAGGAAAGCTGCAGAAAGTGCACTCCAGGGGCCGGGCTCAGACCCCCTCAGGCGGCTGCGGCTTTCTCTCACCAGCGAGAGTCTCAGCACCAGGGTGGCACCTGCAGCCCTGCCCCGTTACCCTGCAGCAAGACCAACCGGCGCCCTCTGCCACTCCTGTTCGGCAGAGCTTCTCCACTCCACCCCATGGCCTGGGCCCCTGGTTGCCATTTCTTCTCCCACCCACATCGCTTCCCCTTGCAGGTACAGAGGACTGTGCCCAGGGAGCCCGGAGGAGCCTGTGTTACTTTCCACCCTGGGGCCTGGCACACCCATCACAGTCACATGTAGTAACTGCTTACTTCACACACATGTACATCTATGTCTTCTTTGCCCTGCTTTCCAGAAGTGAAAAGTAAATTGAACATACAATGCTATAAAATCTCTTTTCAGGGCCACACAACAAATAGGCCAGCTCTGCTCTGCTACCCACCCGCCGGGCCTCCCCTCCGCTAACCTGGATGCCCACCTCCCACGGGCCCCCGCCACCCCTTCCAGCAGCTCTGATCTCAGAGGGCCTGGCCACGCCCCAACGCTGTTTTTGCTCTCTTTGCTCAGTGCTGTAGGACACAGAGCCATGCTACGGGCTCCCCATGCCAACACCTACAACCACGTTGTCTGGCCCCATTCTCCAGACTCTGGTATGCGGGCCACGGTCCTGCTGCCGGCTGGGCTCTCCGAGCCTCAGAGCCTCAGGCCCCTTAGATCCCCAGGGTCAGAACCCAGTCTCCCCAGACCTGGGGATCCCATCTGCATGCATCTGAAATCACACGGAGCTAATTCAGAGCTGAGCAGGGCAGGCGTCACCCAGGCATTCACCCCACCCTGCGGTTGCTCTGCGTCCCCTCCTGTAGGGTGCACCTCCACTCTCAGAACTACGGCAGCAATGCCAGGAGACAGAGCCTGGAGAGGCTGAGACATGAGAACACAGGGACCCGTGCTGCCGTGGCTGGGCCCAGGCCAAGGGGAGAGGGATTCCGACACAGCGCTCACACTGGGCTCCGCTCCCCACTCCCTCTGGATGGGGCTGCGACTCTTCTCAGGAGCACAGTGCTTTCTGGTGAGAGAATGAAAGTCAAAGCAAAGCCACTCGATGAAAGAGCCCTTAGACTCTGCTTGAAGGGCTGGTTAGGAGCCGCACTCCCAGCGGGACGAGACCCACTGGGGAGGGCTCTTCAGAGGCTGTCTCTTCTGAGGGCTGAGCTTCTCAGATCAGAAAGCAGGGACTGTGAGCACTGCAGCTGCAGCGCAGATGGCTGCATCTCCACAGGTCACAGGCACACGTGTTTCACCTCAAAATATCAGTGTGAAGCAGGCATGGGTCGTCTGGGGCACGGCCACCTCCTGTGACATGGCCCCTTGGCCCCATCACCCTGCGTCATGGTCCCCAAACCTCATGTGCTTGGAAGGTGAGTGGGTCTCAGGGCTACAGCCACTCATGCTCTTAGGCAGTCGTGGAGCATGACCTGGAAGGGGCACTGCCCTCCAGGCTCCTCTCTTCTCTCTCTGCTTCCTGGCCGCCATGCTGTGAGCAGCTTTCCTCTGCCTGGTTCTTCCAGTGAGCCTTCCTGCCTTGGAGCCCGTGACCATGGCCTGAATCCTCTAAAGACCATGAGCCACGATAAACCTCTACTCTTTAAGTTGTGGGTGGTGGGTACTGTGTCTCAGTGACTGAGAAGTGACTAAGCCAGGCTAAAAACCAGTGGGTCCAGTGGCCCAGTGGGTGCAACTGGCAAGCGGAAGCCCTGGAACAGTCCTGTGCCGTGCACCCCACGTCACGGGGGCTGAACACGTCCTGGGACCTAAGCCACCAGGGTAGTGGGCAGAGGGCCCTGTGGGAGTGTGCATCTCCACCACGGCCTGGGCCTACAGGGCCCTGGGGCCCTGAGGATTCCCAGCTTCCCTCCAGGAGTGGTGGCAGACTCTAGATCTGGGAATTCACCGCTCCCTCACTTACTTGCCACTGTAAACCCACACTCATGACATGCTGGCAGTTGCATGGGGGCCTGGACAGAGTGGTGGTGACCCGAGGAACCCACAGGACATTCTGGCTGCTCTACCTTGCTCCATGGGCTCTTGTCTTGCTTTTTCTTGACAACACTGTTAGGATGGCCCCACACAGTTCCAGAGTGTATGGAGGCTGCATGTGCCCCGGTATCGGGGACGCTTCTTTCCATATGAGCCATGCTGACGGTGAGCTCAATGCCAGGGAATCCGTGGGTGTTAAACTTGGTCCCCTGAAATGGAAGCCCACTTGGAACAGGACAAGAGTGGCTGATGAGGACATAGGGGCCGGTGCCCAGTGCCCCAGGAGCATGGTCCCTGATGGACCTGTTGTGACCTTAGAACTCACCACTGCCCCCATCTGCATGGCACTTCACACACTGTGTCCTCGCACCCCAACACTTCTGCACACCCTGCATCCCCCAGGTCTCCAGGCAGCACTTGCAGCAGATGAGACAATAAGCTGGGAGGACTCTGCCTGGTGATGAGCAAGGCCACACTGGTCTCCACAGGGTCGCAGCTCTGCGGGATGATGATGCGCAGTGTCAAGTGGCAGACTCCACTCTGTGAGGTGTTTGAGGACAGTCACATTTAGATCAGTGGACAGGGGAAACAGGACCTTGACTCACCATGGTAGGTGAGCCTTGTCCAATCAGGATGCAGCCAGGATAGGACAAAAAGCTAAGCAGAAGGGCATGTCCTCTGCCTGGGCCTGTGGGTTGGGACACTGGCTGTCCTCGTTCTGCCCATTCCCATCTGGGGCTGAGGGTGGACACGAGTCATGGCACCGTGGGGCATGGGAGATGGACTGTCCACAAGGAGGGACAGGAGGCGTGGACATGCAGCTTTAACACACACCAAGGACATGCGAAGAGCAAGAGCTGTGGGCTGTGCACAAGGACAAAGGTCACGCGGTGCCCTGGAGCAGGCGGCTGGTGTCGAGGCCCTCAGGGAAGGCACTGGAACAGGGGAGGCCAAGCCGCTGCTGTGGGGAACACAGCGAGGAGGAAGGTCCCTGCAAGGAGGCCCGGTTGGCCACTCCTCCCCACCACAGGGTCTCACTCGGCTCTGTAAGTACCTTTGTCCTCTCAGGATCATCGGCAACATCCCTACACTGCTTCTGTGGGGTACACAGGGGACCCTCCCGGTGACAGAACTGACATTTGGGTGGACAGAAGGCTGACAGGCTGTCCTCTGACCAAGTAATCTTATGCCACGAAAGAGAAGGATAAAGGCAGGTGTCACGGCCCATTGACACCGAGTGGACACCCACCTCCTTGCAGACTCGGCCTTTCTCTCCAGCCTGCACACAGCCGTCCACGTGCGCGTGCTCAGCTGGGGCAGAGGTATGGGGCGGAACTGCTCCTAGCTGACCCTGAGTGCAGGGAGCTGTGAGGAGCACACGCAAGCCTCGTCACAGAGAGGGACGTGGCCACCGGCAGCGGGAAGTCACGTCGGGCTGAGGGACAGAGACCCTAACCCCAGGTCTCTGCCAACTCTGACCCAGCCGAGTCCCCCCAGCGCAGGCTGGTGACCCTTCCATCCTGCCCTGGCTTTCCTACCTCCCCACTGGGTTACGTTCCCTCACCCTATTCCTTATCAGAAATCTTAATGTCTGCTAATTTTTAATGTCTGCTCTCCCCCACAGTGATAGAATATAATTTTCTACCAAGTATGAAAAAGAAAATTGCTACACAAATTGGTAGCAAAATACATAACAAGGGGAAGGCTTAATACTCAAATATTGATATATCCTTATTTATTCATTAAAGCGAGTTTCTGAACGTTATCTATTCAGCAGTGCTCTCAATTACTCCCACTTACAGTGAAGAGAATGAAGCTTCCCTGGATCTTCTCAGCGGTTCAGACTCGTGTGTGCGTGTGTGTGTGTGTGTGCGCGCGCGCGCACACGCGCGGGCGTTAAATTCTCTCAACCATTTCCAGGGAAAGGCTCACTGCTTCACATGGCTTTTACCAGGGGTGGCAAGCCTGTGGCATGCATGCCACAGCAGGCTGTTGGTATCATCGAAAGCTTGGAAAGGTTCGCCATCGCTAGTTCATGCCCTCTCTAGATGGAACTGTCCCAAAGTCCTGAGCTGTGATTTGTTGGCAAAAGCTTTCAGGAGCAAACCTAAAATGCAAGTTGAGGTCTGGTGGGTGTGGGGACACACTCTGCTCCACGAGGGGGACGCCAGCGACTGCTGGTTCTGGAGGACACTGGGCCTCACTGCGTAGCACCTAGCATTTCCCTGGGGACCACAGGGCCGCCTGGGAGCCTGGCTCTCCCTGTTCCCAGAATGGCAGAGTCCTGCTGCACATCCCCATCCAGGGAAAGGGAGAGCTCAAGTCCCTGCTGATTACTGAATTTGTGCTGTCTTTGCGCTGCGCAGCTGAAAAAGGCTCAGTGAGCCATCTCGGCTTCCACATCCAGTGGAGCCCACGTGCCTGGCTGGACAGACTCTCAGCCTCTGTGTGCCCACCTCGGTGTGCACAGGAAGCCAACAGGGTGACAGTCCCGGGCCCAGGTCCTGGCCAGCTCCCGCAGGTGCTGAGGCAGACACGGGCATTGTGCTTGGGGAGCAAAGCCCCACAGCGAGAGAAGTCCTCACCAGCAGGAAGTTGTGCGGCTCTGTCCTGGTCAGGTTCATACCTCCATAGATTCCACCTGCTGTGAAAGCTCACGGGGCACAGGTCCCAGACCCAAAGATGCTCCTACCAGTGACAGCAAATGCGTCAGGAAATCTAGGGCTATACCAATGTGGTTTTATTAAAAGCAAGATAAAAGACAGCCACCCGTCAACGCCACCTGAAATACGGTCCACACCTTGGGACACGCACACAGTTTTTCACTATTTCCACACTGTCCTTAGGTGGACCCTACATGCACACAGCTGGAGCTCTCGCCTGGCCTGGTGCAGCCACCAGCCCACCCTGCATGGGTTCCTCCATGCCATTCAAGGCACCTGCTGACAACCAGCTGCGACCAGACCCCCTGGGGCCCCACAGCACTGCCAGAGCGATTTCCGTGCAAACTTTACAGGGTTTGTTGACATCAATTGATTGGTTTGCCCAGATGGAACTAGCTGGCTGCTAATTGAAATTACTTTTGCAAAATTTAACAGTCAGCAGGCTGAGCTTCACATACATGGAAATGTTTCTATTAGACTTGGCTCCTGCCTACGGGGCTGAGGGAGAGGCTCCGCCGTGTGCCACAGGGCAGCGATGCTGCTCAGTGTGAGGACCAGAGCTGGGTACATCAGGTGCTGGCGGACACAGATGACAGGGGCTCCCCACCCCTCTGTGTGCTGCACTGCCTCCCACTTCATTCCTCGGAAGGCAGCTGCCCTGGCTCCTCCATGGCCGGCCCAGTCCAGCCTGTGATTTTGGAGGGAGACAGAGGTCACCCTTCCTTGGCATCTTTCCTCCTTCGTGCAGTTTCCTGAATATTCCCAAGGTCCTGGGGGCTTCTCTTCTTTGCCTGGCTTTCCCTCTGCCTGTCTGAAACCCTCCTGCCTCAGCCCCTCCATGGGTTACGCAACTCCTTTTTGTCCCTGGGGGCTTTTCTCCAACCAAAGCTGTGTCCCATCCCCTCTGAGTTGAGGGTGGGTGCCCGTATCAAGCTCTGTGTGGGGAGTGGTCACCTTGCAGCAGTGCTTCCCCATCTACCTGCCAAACAGCTCAGAGGTGGCCACCTGCCCGCTCACACTGGCAGTGCCACACCCCTGCACACAGATGGCCGTCGGTGAAGTGGGCTTGGCCTGCTCTCCACTTCCTTGGGGCCTGCCCTGGGCAGCACCAGCACTCACCTGTGCACCCAGCCGTGGCCTCTGTATGTGGGGTCGCCTGGAGCCCCCTGCCTTGGCTTTGAGATTTAGCTGTGATTCCAAAACTGGGAGCTGTTGCTGGTCCGATTTCCAGACAAACTCAAAACTCACAGAGTCCTCTCCTCCCCAGAGCCGCATCAGCACAGCTCACGAAATGGCTGCCAGGACTGTGCCTGGCACCCACCACGTGCACACGCACACGCATGTATGCATATTCACACGTGTATGTCACCATGAGTATTAGGCCCTTTGCACTGTGAGCAAGCAACTCGGACTCCTCCTCCTGTGGTTTCCACAGCCCAGGTCTGGCCACCATGCACACCCTGCTCACAAAGCAGTGAGCATGGCAGCGGTGGGAGGACCCGTGGCCCTCTGGACAGGACGCACCCTCACCTGCTTCTCTTCCTGTGCTTGTGCTCCCAGGATCAGGATGCACAGACCCTGGGCCGTGGGAGGTGGGCAGGGCTACAGCCGGGCAGCATGTTGTGTGCAGAACCTTGGTCCCTGCTTGGGTTCCCCTGAGAGATGGCACTGAGCCCAGGGTATCATGCAGGGAGGGAGGACATCAGGGACTAGTGTGCCAGGCTGGCACGTGGACAGCTGTGGGGCAGTGTCCCTGGGAGACCACAGCCCGAGCCCAGCAGAACCAGGGAGAACTCAGCCCCACTGGAGCTGGACACTTTGGCCTCCTGACCCCACATTAGCCCCAGGCCCGTGCCCTCTGAGCCCAGAATCTCTGACTCACACCCTAGTCACCAACCTTAGCTGGTAACTAGCAGCCTAGGGACCTTAAGTGCCTCCATCCCGAGCCAGCTTCCAGCTCACATTTCCTCAGTGCCAACTAAGCAGTGATTATGCAGAGGGAACATCAGACTGGAGAAAGACAAGGCAAACTCCAGTGCAAGCAGAGCTGGTCACTGCGCCTGTCCCCTGAGTGAGGTTGCCTGGGCTGATACGCCTCCCACCAAACCCCACCAAAATAACCCACCACTTGTGAAGAATGGAACAATGGCACTGCATGTTCCAGATCATGTTTTATGAAAGATGCTTCTGTCTCAAAGTTATCCCTTTGGACCCCAAACAGGTCTGCCCAGGAACTGCTAATTGTTGGTGATCTGCCCATTAGATGATTCACTGGTGGATGGAGTGGGATTTCTACCCCAAACAGGCCCAGCCTGTGGAGTGGTCCCTCCCGTTGCTACTTAGAAACAGCAGCAGGTGGGCTGGCAGCTGCCCAGGAATCCACATGGACTGACCCAGAGCTGACCTGAAGTGGAGGGCAGAGCGCCGTGGGTCCCTGAGGTGCCTCGGGGAGACCACTGCACAGAGCAGGACACCAGGCCTGCTTTGCCTCTCCCCGCCTTCCAGCAAGGGCACACACGGACCCCAGCTGCACACTCTTTCAAATGTCAGCGAGCTTCACTGGCAAGAGTGCATCTGCGGCTCTGGCCCTCTCCTTCACCCAGGCTGGGGTTAGTTTGGGTGAGGCTGGAGTGCTTCTGGGCTGTGAGGGACCCGTGTGCCAGGGCTTGGGGCAGTGAGTCGTGTCTACTATGATGCTTCATGATTAAAACCAGCTTTGACAAGTGCAACCCCAGCACTCTGGGAGGCTGAGGCAGGAGAATCACAAGTTTAAACTCAGCTTGAGCAATTTAATGAGACCATATCTTAAAAAAAAAAAAAAAGAGCTGGGGCTATAGCTCAGTATGTGGGCCCTGGGTTCAAGCCCCACTGCTGAAGACAAACAAACAAACAAACAAGCAAACCAAACAGCTAAGGGTAACCCAGGAGGGTTTTCTTTTCATCTTATCCTTCTCCACAGTTCAGACAGGACTGTGCAGTACAGAAACAGATGTGGCCTCCTCTGCCAGATGCAAGGGCAACCTCAAGCCCCTGGCTCCAGTACTGGGGAGGCCCCATACCCATGACCAGGAACTGAGAGGTCAGGAGCCTCCCTCCCTGACGCCTTTATGCTTTATGCTGTGTGTATCATGCCGCGTTCCCTCGTCCAAACTGCTGCTCATCTCCCAGGGCTCTCAGAGATGGATTCGAGGCGTACTTTGTCCCTGTACTTGCTGGACTCTTCTTCCCAGGGGTCGCTGACATGAAGCCAGGCTCTAGTGCAGACCCCAGCTACCCCTCAGCTGTTATTAAGTAACAAATCACTTTTCCCTCTAACACAGCTGCTAACTGAGCTAGGTAATACAAACAGTCATCCATTCTTCACAAGTATTAGTCTAAGTCTCAGCTTCCAAGTAGACAAACAAAAGCCATGTATATTTATTGTACTGCTAATGTTTGAGATGTACATGGCTCCCAAATCCTCTTCTATGTGAGCACATAGAAGGGCACTGCTCTCCAGTGCCCACCACGAACACAGCACACTGCAGTCACCCACTGTCACCATGCTGCAGTGCTCTCCAGAAGTCATACAACCTATGAACAACACCCCCCACCCCCATCTCCCTGTGTCCTGGCCATGATGCCCTGCTCTCCTCTGAAATGACAGCTGGACTCCACTCGGGAGGGAAGTTGGGGTGTTTCTCTGTGTCTGACATCTCTCAACATAAAACTGCCCAGTTTGTTCACGCTATCACAGATGTCAGGTCTCCCTTGCTAAATCAAGGAACAAGACTCTGCTGTGAAGATGGACTGCACAGTCCTTGCCTATTTATCCCCATGGAGCCTTGGACTTCTGGCTTGCCACTTATGTAGGGGACTTGCTGATCCCCATGCCTACAGCAGGCCTGGCATGGGAACCAGAGATGACACCACCAGGGTGCCAGGAGTCATGGCCGGGAGCCTGCAGAACAGGGCTTCCGGGCCTCAGCAGTCATGGGGCCTGGTGGCCCAATGCAGGAACCTGGTCTCCTGGCCCTTGGTGGACCTCCCAAGTGGCATCACAGGGACAGAGAGCACACAGGCCACGTGACATTCAAGTATGCAACAGATATGACTGAGGTCTTCCTGTGTGCCAGGGATGCCATTTGTAGCTCCTGGAGATGAAACACAGGCGACTGAGACAGCCCAGACCAGTACCGGGGGCAGACAGCTGTTTCTCACAGCAGGGCAGGCAGCTCGGAGGCCATGGAGGCTCAGCGTGCACTCAGCAGCGTGATGGGTGGGGCTGAGGCCAGGAGGAGACAGAGGTTGGTTGGCAAGGGCACCCTGAGGCCAGACCAGCCTCAGCCTGTCACTACCCACAGCTTCCCCTGCCCCAAGGGGGAAGGCTGAGTCTCCAGCACCCTGGCCTTATGCAGGGACCCATGGCTGATGCATGAACTCCCGTGGGTCCAGCCGCGTGCAGGATGAGTGCGCACAGCTGGAGACACTCCCGGGAGAATCGGCGGCGGTGACTCAGAGGGTGAGTGCCATCATCTATATTTGGAGTTGTATTTTTAACCTGCCAGAGTGACAAGCTAGTGGTTCCTAAGACAGTCACATCCTGTGGGTGAGGTGGATGCACACCCCAGAGCAGCTCTGCCGTGCGTAACGGGCTGCATCTCCAGATGCCAGCATCTCAGGCACTGTGCTGACGATTAAGCCCAACTGTTCACTGTGTTGGGAAGCAGCATGTACTTAATTCCCTGGAGACGTGTGCTGGTGAGTCAGCGTGCCCACCAGGAGCTGCTCTGGAACTTCTGGAGGAAAGGCACCCCCGCCCTCTGCAGCGCTGTTATTAACACGCCATGTGCTTATTTTTACATCACAGGCAGTGGAGTGGGGCTATTCTGGTAGCACGGGGTTAGCTCTAAAGCTGGACAGCAGGTGCTCAGAATGTGTCCCATGTACAGACGACAGGGCCTGGAGCCGTCTCCGCTCACCATGGATCCAGGACCCTAGGAAGGTGTGGGCAGAAATGATGTCCTGGCCAACCCTCTGGTCCTCACTCCCTCAAATGCGATGAAGGGTTTGAGTCAAACACTCAAATGTCTCCAGGTTTCCGGGGGCGCCGAGGGACAAACGGAGGGGCAGAGAATGAGGAGAGGCTGCAGAGCCCTGGTAAGGTCAGCCTTCCAAGGACCAGTGCAGCAGACAGCTCCAACACACCTAGGGTCTGAAAAGCTCCTAGCCTGTGACTCGGAACCCCCTGACAACCCACGGTGAAACTCCACCTGAGGGGCTGGAACTGCCATCCTGATGCCCACATATGGTGAGGTATGACGGTGTCCAGTGTGACAGCAGTCCCGTGGCACCAGAGTGGCTCTGGGCACCCCGGGCACAGTGGTGCCAAGAGAGACCTGAGAACTGTACTCCCCAATCCCCGTCTACCCCAGTCTGCAGTGAGGACTGCAGAACCTCAGCTGCCTGGAGCAGGAGATGCACCTCCCGCACCGAGGAGACTCTGCCCATCAGGCGGTGCCAGCGTGACGTGGCCCTCTCTGGCCTCTCCCAAGATGTCCTCATGAGACCTCCGAGCAGCAGTCCTGAACCGCCCACTTCCTGACCCGAGCCATGCTCTCTGCGCTGTGAGTTAGGACACCCAGTGCCCCGGCAGCAGGATCTGCCCAAAGAATACGCACAACCCTGTATCCCACCGGCCCTAGGAAACTGGTCTCCACCAGGCTCTGTGCCCCTTTGTCCAGACCCAGCTCACACAAAGGAGAACTTCATTAAGGACGGAGAATAGACTTTTGGGTAACAGTTACCACCCACTCTCACGCGTTTCTCATGAATCCTGCCCACTCGCACCCCACCGTACTGCGCATCTCCACACACGTAACGAGCACCAGTGCTTCCCACCCTGCAGTGCTGGGCACTGTCAGGGGTCAGTCACTGTGACGGACACAGACCACTGAGCAGTGGCCAGGAGATGGCACGGACTGAAGCAGAGCACATGGGCGACGGCACGGCTCCACTGCCTCGATCTGTTACGCACGGAAAGTCCCTCCCACCCACGGCAGAACCAAAACACCTTTCCATTTGTCGAACATCATCCTCCAAGTATCCAAGGTGTGACTAAAAATAGTGTTTAAAATCATCTTAGAAATCACTACCATAAAAGACACATTGCCTGGCCTCAGTCCCCCACCCCTTACACCCTTGCCCCACTTCAAACACAGTCGTCTCATTGTCGTGGTCGCTCTCCGCAGCAGCTCTGCAGGCCCCTTTCCTGAGGGTCTTCAGCTGTGCCGTCCTGGCTGCCTCGATGTCTTGAATGGATTGAAAACATCTCCCTTTCACAGTCGTTTTGACTTTAGAAACAACCAGTAGTTTTCTGGCACCAGATCCAGTGACTAAGGTGAGGAGGAAGCGCGTTCTGCTTTTGTGAGCTGCTCTTCCATCGGATGGCACTGGGCAGCAGCATTCACTGGATTTTTGATCATATCTCATAAAGATACCCATGTAAGTGAGTCTGTGCAGAGCTCAGAGCATGTGGGGTGACACGGATCATCATGCCACACACGGATGCAGGCCCTGAACTGCACCCCGACCGCCCAGACTGCACGGTCCTTGAGGGATGACCCCACAGTGCCACCTAGAAAGACTCATCGTGGAGCTCTGCTCATAAACTCGGCCCCTCACGGCCAGCCTGGACTCTAGAGCACCCGGACAGCCCTGAAAGGCCGACCTCCCCTTGGGCCACATGCAGGAGCAGGAGACACCACGGGGCTCTGCATGAAGAGTCCACGCCACTTTCACGGAAGGATGCTGCGCCATCTCTGTCCTCCCTGGTGACTTTGTCTCCTGCACCACCCCTCAGGCTCCCTGGCCCTCCCTCCACTGGCAGCCACCCTGGGGAACAGGGCTCGAAGTTGGGGGTTCAGTACTGAGTCTACACACCTGCCACTGCCTCAGGCCAATTTCATACTCAATTCCCTAGAGACCACAACAGGCAGTGCAGGAGTAGAGCCTGGCTCCTCTCCTCCCATGTGACACATGGGTGCCCTGAGCCTGGGCACCGTGCGAAGGCCCACAGGGCCCGGGCTGGGTGGGGTCATGGGGCACCTGTGCGCTGCAGCTGACATCGCACTGCATTCCAGTTCCCAGTCAGTTCAAGCATCAATCTGACTCCATGAGGAAATCATAATTGAGGTCACCATTATTTGGAGAAAAGGAAGAAGCTCCTATCCCTGCAAAGCATTATCTGTTTTGATTTATTTAACTTCATGGAATTGAAAGGAGCATAATGTGACACTCAATAACCCTTGGTGAGTGTTTCTCTGTTCATATAAAAACAAATTAGACTACGTTCTCACTTTAACGGGATGGTGTAAACATCAGATATTTTAATTGCATTTACTCAAACAAGAATACATTTTATACTGACGGTAATGCTTTAATTTTCCATCTACTAGTCATTTGGTTTTCATCATTTATGTGCTCCAGCTATTGTACACACCAAAAATGTTTCAATCTATTCTTGGAGATCGTTGGCTAGAAGTTTAGGGATATGCTATGGGCTCTTGAACATTTCTGCTGTTTAGTTAAAAAATTCCATACTCACATATAATGGTGGGTATATTAATTTAGTACCTGATATTCCAGTATTACTTAATATATTTTAGTAAATTCACATTTCACTTTAACATAAATTATAAAGTGATACTTTTTGCTGGCAAGATATTCTAAATTGAACTTTCTAGCAGCAACAGAAATCTTTCCGATACACCTGGTTCATTTGGTTATGTCTCCTTCAGTAACTTCAATGTTTTAGTTTTATTTTACAAAACAAAATTACACAAAGTGAGCATAAGTTTTGAGTTATAAGTTAGAGGTGACCATATGCATATTTCAGAAAACTGCTTTCATTTACTGCATGTTTTCTTAAAGTTGAAAATATCGTGACTGTATTGGCAGTGAATGTGAAAACCAAATTCAAAGCCATTTTTACAAACAAATCATTACCTGAAATAAAATTTGATTTTAACCATCATCATGATTTTTCTTTCTGATAAAGTACTTGAGAGATAGTGTTTCCTCCTTGATAATGTGAATTTTTTCTGTTCTTTGTATCCCAGTAGCTTAAACACCATAATTTCAGGAGAGCCCTTTCTCCCTGGATCCCTGCTCTGCGCCAGATGCCATTCCCTTGCTCCGAGACTCCGCCATCACCGAGAGCATGGCCACTAGCACTCTGCTTTAGGAGGGAGGTGTACACCGGGTCCAAACTCGAGGTCATTACTGGGAGACAGATGCTTGCTCATGAGACCTGTTAGGCAGCTGACAGTGCACTGTCTTCTTGCTTTGGTGTCTTCCAGTTGAGAAGTGGCTAACAACAAAGCAAATGATCCTGTCTTATGATAATTTTATTTTGCCTGTTCTCAGTTTACGTTTTTGAAGAATATTTTTATTAGCACTTCTTTAGTACCCGAAGCTCACGTTGATCTGGTTCGCTACCCGCACTGAGCACATCTTGATCCTTTTCTGTTCCTCTTCTCTTCCCACCTTCTTCCTTCTGTCTCTAGACCCATTCTCCCATTTTCTTTAGCATTGCTAAATTTTCAGTTTGTGTTTGCAACATATAATGGTTATGCTCATTGTGAGTATCTGATACATGTACACAACTCATCCTGAATCTTTTTAACCCCTCACCCTTGGTTACAATCCCTGAATCTGGGAAGCAGCCTATGTGTCCAGCAACAGATGAATGGGTAAGAAAACGTGGCGTCTATTCATAACTGAGTACTACTCAGCTCTAAAGAAGGATAAATGAGTCATTTGTAGGAAAATGGATGCACTTTGAAAACATAACCTTAGGTGAAATAAACAGGACACACAATCTTAAATGCCACATGACTTCTCTCTTGTGAGAAACCCAAAGTACAAATAAAGAGCAAAATAAAAGACTGATAAAAGGAAGCAGGGGTTAGCTCTACTGCACACACGGTATTTTCAAAGGCAATTTCAGATTGCAGCACTCATAGATAAATGGGTATTCACAGTTACACTGCCAGGCAGCCTGGAGGGCCAGCTTCCCAAGGTGCGGTTCCAACACAGCCCTCGCTGCCTCGGGAGGGCAGACTGAAGTCAGCGTCTGCTGGGTGGCTAAAGGTCACTTGTCCCCATGCTGCAGGGGCGGCCACTGCTGAGGGTGCTCGGCAGACGGGCTGGAAGCTGAGTTCACCCCGGTTCTCTCCCCTGCACGGTGTCCTGGCCAGGCACAGAGCCAGCTTGGGATCCAGCCCTCACCATGTGGTTGCTGCAGCTGAGTTCTCAAAGGTGCTGGCTACTGCACATGAGGTCTCTACAGGGTCCGCAAAGTCCGCCCGCAGCATCAGGCAGAGCTGCACGAGGCAGCGCCCTCCGGCCTTCTCAGCGCGGGAACCACTTCCTTCCTACCGAGGAAGGGAATCTGAATTCACACCTACAGTTTTAACAGTATCTTTTAGGCTGGAAGCATCATTCTCTGAGAGTCCCTTCAGGTCGCCATGGAGATCACAGAACCCAGCTGGACAGGCCTGTGTGGCACCCCCCTCCCTGGCATGGAATCACCACGGGGCCGGGTCTGTGCGTACAGGCCTGCTGGCTGGGACTGCGTGCTCACACGTGACCTTGCACCCCGGTACCTGGACAGATGTCCCTGCCTGTACCCTGAGGGAACATCACTTGGGACAGTGTCCTGCAGGTGGCGACCTCCCCCATTCCCCATCCCAGTGACAACAGTTTCATGCCAACTGCCCTGAAAAGGCCGCTGTCACCATCACGTGGCTAAGCCAAGGGCATGCTGTGGCCCATGAACGCAGTGGCCACTCACAATGGTCACGGAAAGCTGCGTCACCACTTATGGTGAAGCCCCTGGGCTGCAGCTCACGAAGCTGTCTTCTCTCATGTGGGCACTCGGGGTCCAACTCGCAGACCCAGCTCCCCCGCTGCCCGGCTGTGTGCACCCTGCCTCCCCACTCTGGGCCAGCCGGGCCTCCGCCTCTGAGTTGAGCGGCCCGATCCCTCTCCTTCCTTCTTGTGAAACTGCTGGTCCCAGCAGTTTGGGATAAATCTCCGGAACCAAAGCGTTTGAGGATTTATGCTTGCAAGTCTGCAGTAACTGCTTTTTCTTTTCTTTCCTTTTCGGGGTGGGGGTGGATGAGTCAGGAGGGTTTTGTAAATGTTTATTTCTTTTTCCTCTCAAGAGTCACAAGCTGCTTAAATACCACTGTCATGTTTTACTCACAGAAAACTATGGAACCAATTTATCTTTACTGTAATTATTTTCTATTGTATGTGAATTTTTTTTTTATTTAAAAACTTTTACTTTTGCCTGACAAATACTTGCAGGTATTATGAGACCCAGTTGGATGCTCTGGTAAACATGTGTCATGTGGAATGACTGAATCTGGCAGTTTTTGACCTCAGGGACTAAAAGGCTATGTGACATTGACAGTGGACCAGGAGTCCAGAAAGGGCAGAGCATCCAGAAAATAAGCCTGGCAGCCATGCGGACTGGACTCGGCAATGCCTCCCCTTCCTCAGGACGTCGGCACAGCAGGGAGGGAGGAGGGAGGTCGCGTCCCGCCCAGTGCCAGGCCTCTCAGACCCCAGGGTGACAGGTAAGGAGAGCACGGACGCCCTGCACCTCCAGGTCACCTGCCTCAGTTCAGGTAGGGAACGGGTTGCAGTAGGGCGCCCCTCAGCCTGACCCCAGGGACTGCACCCATGGGGACCAGGAGCAGGATAACCTCACTGCACCTGCTGTACTGCTCTGGTGACTGCACCTTGCAGGGACCAGGAGCAAGATGTCCTCAGGGCATAAACCCTGGGGACAGCACCATGTGGGGACTCAGAGGTGGTGGCATGAAAGGGGCTGGGCACTGTCCAAAGGGCAAAGGGAAAAGTCCAAGACTAAAGACACGAGAGAGACTAGAAGTGGCATGGAGGCAGTCAAGGACCTTCTCCTGGGACCTAAAGCCACAGAAGACCTGCACTGACCCAAGGTTTTCTTGTGGTTGAGCCCAGTTTCGCCTAAAGAACTAGAAGAAAAACCAACTTACAACAACTTCATCATAGTTAAAACTGTACCTGCTAAAATGTTATTACTTTAGAAGTGTTGAAAATTTTAAACCTTCCTGAAAAAGATGTTTTTCTAAAATTTATGTGAGAGAATCGGGCTTTTGAGAAATGATGGCCACAAAAGAAAACACAAGTACTGGCAGCTACAAGTCATGAAATTTTAGTTCCTAAAATATCTGAAGAACAAGCCTTTGTAATAATGTTTATAAAATTTGCAAAGGAAATCACTGAGCCATAATCTTATTTTTGACCAACAAAATGCAAAAGGAAGAGAAGATGACATCACTTGCCAGCCAGGCCCAGCACCTGATCAGTGCCCCCGCCAGGGGCCACGCCTCTGCTCCATTCGTACATTGAGGAGGCGTTCAAATATCTGAGACTGGAATGGAGGAATCAGTGCATTTGGTCTGTTTTCAACAAGCACAAGGAGCGTACTTGGTGGACACAGCTCTGACCTCAGCCTGTTACCCCTGGGCACCTGGGTCGTAATGTCCACATTCCCCAGGCTGGGACACTTTCTCACCTTGGGGAGGGACGTCAGCAGGGCCGCTCCTGAGACAGAGGCGCTGCCAGTGCCTGGGGAGATGGGCATCCCGTGCTTCGCCGCTCCCCAGCGGCCGGCCCTTCTGTGAAGAGTTCTGATCCCAGCCTGAGGAGCCCCTCTCTCTCTCCTGTCCACAGTTCACTATATTTTCAGGGGCTGCAGCTGAGACCCAGAGCACAGAGCCACGACCAGACATTTCCGGACCCAGGTGCGCAGGTCACACCTTGCTACCCACTGCAAACAAAAGGGTAGGCATGAGCCCCTGATGTGAAGTGAGTGTGAAGACTTATTTGGCCCCAGTGTGCCCCTGCCAGACTCACAAGTGAGCGCCCATGGTGTCCACCAGCGACACACTCCATGGAGGCAGACGATCAGCATGGCGTGGGCGGGGTCTCTATGTGGGCCTGGCCAGAGTGTCTGGCTCTCATGCATCCCTCACACAGGGGTCACTCGAGGATCACCATGCACAGCGGACTGCCAACCTTCCAGTCTTGCTACTGACAGGCTCGCTATCCTCCACAAGCAAGCCGAGAGCCCAGGGAAGGCTGGCTCTTCCTGAGAGTGCTCGAGCCCACCCCTTTGGCACAACTTCCCACTACATTGAGCCACGGCTTGGGACCCAGCCTGGGTAGAGACGGCAGCTCATGTCCTTACAAGTCAGAGCAAGATTCTGTCCACAAGTGCTCTATGTGGCCGGAGATGTAGAGGAGTTCACGAATTGCTGTGATACAAACTGCCCACAAACGTACGACCTTTTTCATTTATTACTATGGAAAACATAGCAACAATGCCACAAAGCTAAACCCACTATAGTAGGCCAAGAATAACATCCTATCCCTTCTTTAAATACCTCCAGGGACAAACTGCATATAAATAAATGCATTAAAATACCACACAATTACAGAATACATTCACCAAGGGGCTTGGCTGGCTATTTTTACTGTGGCTTTGGGAAAAAAAATAATAATTCCTTAAGTGAAAAACTAGAGCACTGTGGGCCATTGCTTAGCAGGTGACAGGGCTGAATTTATGCAATGTGCGGAACCAAACCAGGCACAGAACCTCAGGTCTCAAGAACCTGCATGTTCCCGGTTCTGAGTCCTGATGCCTGCACCACGCTCACCTCCCGCTCTCCACAGTGCATCTACCTGAGTGGGCACAGCGGCATCACATTGAGCTGCATCCCTCAGGGGACTGAGTAGTCATGCAGCAGGACACAGGCAAAACCAGACACTGTCCTGAAGAGAATTGCACTCTGCACAGCTGGGAGAGGTCACGAAACATTTGCTTTCTTGAACAACTGCCAGCCACAGCTGCAGAAAATCCCCCTAATCAGAAAGTCAGAGGGTAGAGCCAGCTCCATCCTGCCCCAGTGCAGGAGCGGCAATCCTGACTGACCCAGAGAAGGAGGAAGGAGCAGGTCTGTGCAGAGGGTGAGTGGAGCTTGGTGACAGGAGTAGAGAGTAGGGTTTGGTAATGTGCAGAGGCGGGTGGGGCTTGATGTGTGCAGAGGGTGGGTGGGGCTTGGTGATGTGAGTAGAGGTGGGCGGGGCTTGGTGTGTGCAGGGGTGGGCAGGGCTTGGTGATGTGCACAGAGAGCGTGGGTACCCTCAAGGTGTAGACCTGCAGTGGCCTCTTGTGAAATGCCTGTGTCTCAGCTGAGGCCTGGGTGTGGTGTCCCAAGCTGTGCAGGGAGACAGAAGCATGGGAATGCGAGACTGGTCAGGTCACAGGCTATGAGACAGAGCTGGCCCAGGAGTCTGCACCAGGCCCTGCCATCGTGTTCCTGAAGTGACTGAGGGCTGCTGACACCCTGCTATGGCTATGAATGATGCACAATCAGGAGATGGCAGCGGCATCACAGGCCCACAGGGAAGCTGTGGCCTGCAGGCAAGACCTGTGCTGGGTGGCTGGACCCGGCTCACAACAGTCAATCAACAAGCATAGAGCCCATTTTCACTGTTTCTGGAGATGAAGAAACATCACAAGAATTTCACTGCAACTGAACTCCTGTAACCACACCTGCCATGGCTGCCAACCTGTGGAGGATGACATGGGTCTGACATAGCCCGAGTCTCCAGCTCCCTATGTGAGGGCCTGTGGAAAAGTAGGGACTTCATTTTTCTCACACAAATCCAGATACAAAAATTAAGTGGACTACATATATACAGGTGTTTGAGTTGTTGGGCGATCATGTGTCTCACTAAAAACCCTAGCAACTCAAATGCATGTGTGGTGTGAGCTAGATGACGATGGCAGATGAGTCTGTGGTCAGAGACACCCTCGGAAACAGCTGAGCTGTGCTTTGGGTCCCACATACCAGTTCCAAAGCAAACAGCTTTTTAGAAGTCCCTCACCATTCCCAGCACCTTCCCCACATTGCTTAATTACACCTGTTACCTCAAAGGAAGAGGACAGGAGCTGCCTGAGACACACACAGTAGTAAATTGATTACAACATGGGACAAGGACCAAAATAACCCAAATCCTGGAATTTATAATAATTTCAATGGAACTCAGGGTCCTCAAGTGTCCTACATGTTCTCCACTAGATGCCTTCTCAGTCATGTGCTTCCTCGCTTCAAGGGGTAACATGGCAGGGGCACCTCCTTGTGCAGGGGCAGGTGTCCTTGCCTCTCAGGAAGACGATGTGTGCACTCAGCTTCCCACAAACACGGACAAGGACATGACATTCAGAGAAGGTTCCATACCTTTGAACAGGGTCAGTCCATGCAAGCTCCCTTTGATTTTGGTCAGCTTCAGTTCCATGGGGCTGGCCCGACCTTCTTTCTACACATGTCCTTTGGGGAATGGGAAGGAAGGATCCCACTAAAGTGATCCCTAAAGTGATCAACACACAAGAAAATAAATGGTACAGTAGTTGGTTGGACAATTACGTGTAGAAGCCCTAAGGGGTTTGTGTGACCCTGACCCCAGGTACCTGCATGGCCCTGCACCTGCTGGACCCATGGCCAGGCAGGAGGAGAAAATGCAGCCAAGGGCTTGGGCCCCAAGCAGTGTGCTGGGCAGGAGGCACTGTGTAGAGCCAATGTGCGACTATCACTGCCCAAGTCAGCAGAAGAGAGCAATTTCTACTTTAGACAGTCACTTGTACCCACCCCAGATATGTGCAGGTATGACTAAAGTAACAATTCAAAATTACGCAAGGTACAGAGTGAGACCAATGGTAAGTCAGGTACAGATAAGTTTAGCATTCTCAAACAACAGAAAATGAAATACTTTAAGGCTTACTGCACTTTGAGGAAGACAATGGATTACACAGATATACACAAGCACACACATAAATGTACAGATACACACACATGCATACAAATAGGTGTATCACACACTCAAACACGCATACAGATACACACATACATACACAGAAATGCACACCAAGATGTACACATGCACAGATTAACACATGCATACACATATATACAGATGTATGAATGTTCACATGTAGATACACATATGTATACACACATACAGATGCATATAAGATATGCATATGCACACTGATATGCACACACATGGGTACATACAGATGTATACACACACACATGTGTACACAGAGAGGTAATGTACAAACGCTGGTATACACATGCATATACACATGCATACAGATACAGATGTGCATGCACACACAGATGCAGTCACACACCTGCATACATGTGCATACACAGAAGTGTGTCTGCAGAGCGAGGGGTCTGCTTCTCATCTCAGTGCAATGCAGCATGATGGTGCCAATTTTTCACATTGCCTCTTTTTTTAAAAAGTTCAAGAACTCAGGTACTGGCCACAGAGGAGCTATATAGTTTAGCTCGTGACTGTAACCTAGCATCCTCCAAATTCACCACCCAGGGAGGAGGGCAGACACCACGTCAGCACCGCTCTGCACAGCAAGCATGGGCAGCACCACCACCTCAGGTGCTTGGTGTTCCCCTCTGCAAAGCTGGAGTCCCTGCTTGCATAGTCCAGATGATCTCAGGGAAGGAGTGCTCTGGGTCAGGGAGTACCCGGAAACCCAGCAGGAAGACACCACGCTGGGACTCTGCTGCTGACAGGCGCCCTGACCCCCACCAGAAGTCAGTGATCTAAAGAGCCCTGTGACCCTGCCACCTGCTGCTGAGTACAGTCAGCTGCTGACCCTGTTTGTTGCCTCTGCTGTTCCTTAAACACCTATTATTACTTTTAGACCTTCATAAAAATTATTCTTGCCAAAGAGGAAGCACAATTGCAAGCCCAAGCAGCTCGGGTCCCCAAAAATCAGCGCCAAGCTAGGACAGCCCAGGGCAAGGGGGCTCGGACCTCAGAGGGCTGGACGGAGAGGGGCAGCTGTGTCTCCTGACAATGGCCATGGTCCTGGGACATGCTGCTCGACCTCTCCAGAGGAAGGCAGGCTTCAGCCCAGGCAGGCGCAGCCCCAACTGTCCCACTGATGGTACTCTGCAGGGTGACCTGCAGCTCTGAACCCATCCCTTCCTCTACAAGAGGATGCCTGAGAGTGTCCTGCTCACCTGTGGCCACTGTGAGCACCCAGCAAGTGCCCTCCACAGTGGCACTTGGGACACCTTCCTGGTCAAGTGCTCCACACAGGAGAACCTCGTTCTGTAAACCTGAAGACTCAGGAAGAAGTGGGGATGCCCTAAGCCTATCATGCACATGGGGGCCAGACTGGATGCATCACAGAGACCTGGCGCGTCGGGCCACAGGGTATGGGTGAGGAGATGGAGAGGTCAGAGCTGAATGGAGACCACAAACTATGGGAGCGGTCATCTGGGAGCTTGGCACAGACAGCCTGGCCTCCCTGGGCCATCCTCTCATAATCACACCAGACAGACAGGGACTCTGCCCATGCCCACAGCACTCAAGACAGGACATCGGGCACTAAGCCAGACCACAGAGCCAGCCTGTGAGTGCCGGACAGAGGTGGCTTCTGGGTGCTGACTTGGTGTAGTGTTTAACGGATGTGCTGGGACCCGGCTGCACGACCCTCCTGCTGGCTCAGGATCCTGCAGTGTATTTGCCTGCCCTGTGACCTCACATCAGGGACATACAGTGCTTGACTTCCATCAACAAAACAGAGACAAGATCACCAGCTCCTGTGGAATCCCTGAGGGATAACATGTGGTCAAGGGCTGGGCATGGTGTGGGGATGGAAGGTGAGGATAGGGACAGCAGCAGCGGCTGCCCATCCTGGGCCGCGTCCTGTCCCACTGAGAATGCAGCCAAGCAAGCTGCTACCATCTAGAGTGCTCTGTCCACTCTGTGGCTGAGCAGTGCCCGGCATGGGGAGACAACACACTGGGGCTGAGTGCCGGTTTGGATCTGCTGCTCCTGGCAAGGACCATGGAAGCTGAGGGCCTGGGCCAGCACGGAGGCTCTGGAGGGCCAGGGGGCTGCACTAAGGTAGCAGGGAGTGAAGTCTGTCATGTGCCTGCCCAGTAAGGAGATGGAAGAAGAGGAGGAAGAAGGGGAAAGGGTATGGGGAGGGGAGGGAGGAGAATAGGGGAGGAGAGGGGAAGGAGGAGGAGGTGCACAGCCCCCACTGCATGCTATCTGTCCGGTAAGGAGTGCAGACCACAGTCCCATGGGTGGGGGCAGTGGCTGCCAAGGTCTGGACCCCACGTCCAGCACAGACGCTTTCCCAACCCCTCCATCAGGATGCAGACAGTGTCGCTCAGCCCGCAGCGGGTGAGGCTCAGAGGAGAGTGAATGTGGACTGGCAGTGCAGCCAGGTGTATTCTGGTGTTGGGAGAGCCTAAGCCTGGGAGCCCAGAGCCTGGAAACCGGAGCTGTCTCCAGGAGGCAGCCTAGGGTGGTGTGGGAAGGGCACAGTGTCAGGACCCCCACCCTGAGCTACTGCTGAGAACCAGCCAGAGGTGAGGCCACAGGGAGGAAGCAGAGAAACAGGAGCTGAGCACAAGATCCCCTCACTGAGAGGACAGGGAGACACCACAAAAATAAACAAATCAACAGTGGCTTGTTTTTCTTTCCATATGAAGGACTGAACCCAGGGGTGTATTACCACCGAGTTACACCCTCAGCCTCCTGCCACCCCCCCTTTTTTTTTTTAATTTGGAGGCTGGGTTTCTCTAAGATGCTAAGTTGCCCAGGCAGGGCTCAAATTTGTGATCATCCTGACTCAGTCTCCCAGTGTGCTGGGAGCACAGGTGTGTGCCACCACACCTGGCTCACGGGAAAGATTCTGAAAGGGCGCTCCAGGGACAGAGCCCTGGAATTTCTGGGCCAGGGTATCACAGGCGACAGAAAGAAGGCCGCCCCAGTGGAGTGACTGGGGAGGTGGTGGAGGCCTTGCACTCCAGAGAGCCAAGCAGACAGAGGCAGCGAGGAGGGGCCTGGGAGCCCAGGGCGCCACTCGCTTGTCTGCAGCCTCTGCACACTCAGCCACGGGTTGCAGTGCGGGTCCCAAGGTCCCCTTCTCTGGGCGCCTTCTCTACTGCTCATGCTTAGAGCTGGGCCTGCGGTTCGCACAGACCAAGCATTGCCGGGGAGACGGAGATTCTCCAGACCCCAGGGTACACCCCACTGGCCAGAGTCCCTTTGTCCTGGGGACAGGCTGTGCATGCTGCCCCAGAGTGGACTGCTGAGTTCTCAAGGATTAAACTGGCTCAGCCCAGTGTTACAACTAAGGCTGAAAATGAAATCTTGTGAATTCATAATGAGGTGAATTACAATAAAAGTTATAATAAATCCAAATTAGTAGGCAGCAAATGTGTCACTCCCCCGTGACCCCCACGCTGGCACCACCTGCCCCGTGTTCATGTACTGCCTGTCCCCACTCTTCTCCTCCCCTGGACCGTGAGCCGGGATGCAGATGGCTGGCAGCGTTCACCCAGGGGTGGCAGCAATCCCAGGAGTCCAGCTCCCCCTTTGGTGCTGTGCTTTCCCAGAGCCTCCTATCACCAAAGGTCCAGGGGTCTCTGAATGACAGGAATTCACAGGAGGCCACATGGAGACATGGGACTGAAAACAGCTCACAGTGCCAGTCCCCACAAGCTGAGCTGACACTCCAGGGTTTCCACAATCCACTCTGAGACCCCCACCCATGTCAGGTCCTCAGCAGGGTTCGCTCACTCTAGAGCACCACAGCAGGCCGCTCACTGCCCCTTGCTCACTGCTGCCAAGCAATTGAGGGACCGAGGCCAGACCTGGAGGATGGGGTGGTTGCCTAGCAACCTGCCTACACTGCCTCACACATCCCTACCTTAAATATCCTGCTGCAACGGAAGTGTTTTTGGAAAGTTCCGCTGAGTGTTTTTAGAACAATTTCTTGAGGTTGCCAGATGGTGGCACGGGTGCTGGGAGCAGGGTCCTAGCAGCAGCTGCCCCAGAGCAGCTCGAAAGGGGCGGAGCACAGCCTGCAATATTGCAGGGAGCAAAGGCACCTTCTCGAAGCTGTGCCTCCACTGCGGAGTGGGGACAGTGTGGCATAGAGACAGCAACCCTCTGAGCCGCAGGCACGTCCTCCTGGGCAAGTGTGTCCACCATGCTGGGCAAGGCTGGTACCCAGGGACCTGCGAATGTGGGGCCTAAGGCACACACAGGGTGACTAGGGAACCCACACCAGCTCTAACTGCAGACACAGTCACTGGACATCCTTGGTCATGTGGCCTGGCCCAGGATGGGGTAGATCTATGGGGATGTGGCTACCTAAAGCGGAGGCATGGTCAGGAAGGGGAGGCTGCAGGTTCAGGGTAGGGGATAACAGTCCAGGGCAGCTGCTCTGTGGGAGACTGGGAAAGTCTACCCTCGGCCACTGGGACTGTCTCAGTGGTGTAATTACAATCTCCCCAGCCCCCGAGCAGAGAGGCTAGGGACACAGAAGCGCAAGCATTCAGGACGGCTGGGTGTCGGTGGAGGTGGAGCACCAGCCTGGTGCATGCCAGGCCCTGGCTTCCAACTCCTGTGGGCCAGGGAAACTGGCAAGATCCCATTCCGAGCCTCCCTGGGGACAGCCACCTTCCAAGGCCCAAATGTGCCCTATTCTAAGCGGCAGTGGGAGCACTTCCTGACTACCCCCTCTGGATGTGCAGAGATGGGGCACGGGGCAAGAGGGGAGGAAAGCCCCAGGGCGAGGGGAGAAAAGGGATCAGAGACAGGAGCTGCCCAAGTCTGAGCTGGCGGGGGACACTGTCTGAGTAGGAGTCTGTCCAGGAGGCTGGACAGGACACTGGGTCACAGGGAGCCTGAGGGCCCTGGCCCATGTGAGCCTGTCTCCTTCTGTGCCTCCTTTCCTAGCCAGTCTGCAAGAGCAGAAGTTGGAGTGGAACACAGTCCCCACCCTAGGCTCCAGAGCGTCAGAGACACTAGAGGAGAAACCAACACCAAGAAGCAGAAGACTGTGGAGATCACCAGTAGGAGACGGAGGAGACAAGGGCCTGCGATCAGAGCCTGGGTAGATGCTCTGAAGCCAAGGTTGGGAGAGTTGATGAGTCACTAGTGGTTGGGGAGAAGGGCATCCTGCCAAATGGGATGGAGGCTGCTGGCCCACAAGAGCCCAGGGAGGAGAGGACCAGGTGCAGGACCAGCCCAGGGAGGAGAGGACCAGGTGCAGGAGGAAAGGCACTAGAGATGCGGGCTGGACTGCACAGGGACACTGCTGAGTGTCTCAGCAGCACGAGGAAGGCCTGGAGCTGGGAGAAGAGCTCGTGGCTAGGGTGCAAGCCCTGGCGGCCAGTAGGAAACACAGGTTAAAGAAAGCAGCTGGGGGAGAGACTCCAAGGAGCCTTGGACATCTGGAGGACATGTGTCCATCACAGTAGGGCTACAGAGCCAAATGCCCATGGCACCCCTGACTCCTGGTGGGGTGATCTGAGCCCAGATCCTAGGAGGGGCTGAGCCTCACGCTGCCCCACCCAGCCCTACCCTGGAGGAGAGGAGGAGCCGGTGATGCCCTGGGGCCATGCCAGTGGTGAAGGCATCACACTGCTCTTCCCATGAGCGCTGGCCACTGGTCCCAGCCACAGGATGCCCATGTACTGGTTTTCTTAGGAAAACAACTCTGAATTCCAAAGGCAAAGAACAAAGATGAAGTAGCAACACGGAAGGTGTGATGTCCCTCTGAAGGGGACATTTCTAAAGGGCAGTAACAAAGCAGAGCAGGGCATGGGCTGGTTTCTAGGCTACAAGAAGCAATGTGTGGTGCAGGCTAGACAATCGAGAGAGCTCCCAGCCACCCCCAAGTGTTAGATATAAACACAGCTGCTGGGTTGTCGCAGCTGGGGTTCCAGTTCCAGCTTCACCTTGCTTGCCATAAAAAAAAAAGAAATAAGAAGCAAGCGGATGAAGGCACGAGAAAACTGAAATGTGCTTAGTTGAGTATTTGGAATTCAGATCAATTTTCTCTGCCTTGTCTCTGGGTAAGGGAAACACTTGATGTGTAAATGGTTTCCGCTGGAACAGAGCGATCCCCACTGCTGTGATCAGTGGGGACGGAGGGGTGCACACAAATTAACCTCCGGAGAGCCTTGTGACAGAACCCAGCCCTCCCTCCTGCTGTTAAAGGGGGGTTCATGTGGTTGGGCTCCAGGGCAATCAGCTCTTTGAACCCAACAGAGCATCATTTGCTTTGCTGTGCACTTTCTGTTTCGCTTGACTGACTTTCGGAGTTATTTAAAATATCCCTTTAGTTGGATACATTTAATCTTTAAAATACCCAAAAGAAGCCATCTGATTTGATACTGGTATAGATCCATGGTACGCAAATTTTACTTTCTTATTTCTCTTTTCTATGTTCCAACCCTCTTCTAATACTTTAATAGAATATTTTAAAAAATAAAACACAAAAGAAGAAAAGCACTAGGGAACAAGATGCCCACAGCTGTGGATCCACAGCGGTGTGAGGACTGGACAGTCAGAATCCTCCACCATCGCCATGTATTTTGCAGTCACTAACCCTTCCGCCAAGGAAAGTCCTGCATGTGTGTGTCAGGACCTCAGGAGGTGAGATTTTCTCACTGAACCGAGATCTGCAAAATGTCCCACTAGGTTTAACAACGATGACTGCAGGTGTCTGCCTTGGGCAGAGCTAATGATGCTAAAATCATGTGTGCAGCCCCAAGAGTTCTCCTAGGATTTGCATCCCAAAGCGTCTATGAAAAGTCAGAATGAGATGCTGGCTTTCACTTAATGTTGGTTATTTAAATCTAAAGAGAAAACAGAAAAGAACAAATTGTGTTAACCAACTCAGGTCGACACAGACACCAGCCATCGCAGAAGTCATTCTGGATTTGCTGGGCTGGCAGCCCACAACTCCATGTTCTGTGACATCATGATTGCCTGGCACCTGGCCAGGTGACAATACTGCTTGACACAGCACTGGACACCTGAAAAGCCAGGGTTGCTTCCCCAGAGGCGAGGGCCTGACACTGTGGCCCGATACCAGGGGAGAGAGGGCATGCACTGCTGTCCACAGTGCTCCGAGACTCAGTCACTGTTCTTGGGGAGCTCTGGAAGGAGGAGGGCTTTCCACGTGAAGTTTCTCTAGAAGGGCTAGAATTTCATTCCCGAGAAAGAGTCCGGAGCAGGCAGCCGTACTACTGTAAAGCCCAGGACAGTGTACTTGAGCTCTGGTTTCCAAGCAAACAGCACAGGATAAAGACTGCTCTACAGACAGGGCCACCAGGGCCATGACGAGCAGTCTGTCCGTCTGCTCCCACATCAGGGAAGTGATGACACGTGGCATGTTGATGACAGCAAAGACTCAGAGAGATGGAAGACCGGTCCCGCCCCACCGGGGCTCAGCCCGGGCAGCCCTGCAGGTCCACCCCAGAGCCTTTGCCCCCACCCCAGGCACCGTGCTGGATCAACGCTGGCGTGTGTTTAAAGTCATTCAACAAATACTCTTCACAGTGAAAATGAATATACAGTATATTTTCCTATTTCACTAGAACCAAATTAAAGAATGAAAGAAAAATTCACTCAGAGCTTTGAGACTCTTATTTTACTTCACTTGAATACACAATGTCATTCCATTGAGGTAAGTGCTTTATTCCACCCTGCCTAAGTATTTAGTGAATGGTACATTCTAGAGGGCAAGTTAAAAATACGTGGCCATCTATATATGTCAAAATCAGCATTTACATCATGGAAAGGTGAAAGTTAAGCTGCAAACACATTTCTAAGATACCTGAAATGTATCAATGTACAAAGAATTCTTGGAAAACGAGAAAAAAAACCACATCGGTTCTCTCAATGCAAAGTGGATAAATGTCTACAAATAAAACTCACAACAGAAATGTAGATAGCTGGCACATATTTAGCCTCTCTAGGAAACAAAGAATGAGATGTGACTGTTGCCTTATCATTTGGAAAATATTAAAATGGACTATTTTTTGTTTGTGAAGCTAGGGTGATAAAACTGCTCAAATTACTCATGGGAATACGAATTTATTCAGACAATCAGAAAAGTAATTGGCCTTTATATAGCAAGAACCTAAAAAGTATACATATGACCTTATAATCTTACTTCTAATAGATTATTCTTATCAAATAACCAGAGACGAAGTCAAAGACTTATATAAGAGAAGTTTATAGCAACAGTGCAAATAGCAGTTCTCTAAAACTGAATCACCTAAATGCTTGATCTGGATGAAGGCTGTTGGGGTGCACTATCCACTCCCACCCCATGTGGCCCAAGGGGATTCTGCACTGGAGACAGCTGGGGAACAGCAGACAGGAAGAGCTCAGTCCTCTTCTCCACCCTCCCTGTGTGGGGGTCTCCCCGCACCATGTCAGGAGGAGGCATGGGACATGGCCAGCAGGGCTTCTGCAGATGGGCCTCACTCTCATTCATTCCTCACCCATTCTGCTCCTCAAACCTACACCCTGGAAGGCCAAACCCTTTTCCTTGGTCCTACCCCTTCTGCCACTTATCACAGCTTTTTCAAATGGAACGTGAACTCTGGCGATCACCTATTCCCTGAGAAGACCCTATGCACACAAAAATACTAATACCCAGTAAAATCCTATGCCTTCCCTCCTTTTAATTTATCTTCTTGTCAGTTTAATTTGCAGGCCTCAAGTATGAAACGTAAGAGAGCAGCAGAAGAGTTTCCCCTGCACCGAGACATAAATAAATACATAAATTCACAATGGGACATGAGCCAGTCATTACCTAGGATGATCTGAAAAAAAATTCAATGAAATTTAAAAACATAAACACCCCTCATTGACGTGTTTTGAAATTTTGTTATAGTTTTTTCCCTTTTTCTTTTTCTTTTTTCTCTTCTTTCTTTTTATCCTTGAAATAAAATGGATTTGGAAAAAGAAAAAAATTATAAACACGATATTGAATAAAGTAAATGAAATCCTGTATCAAATACATAGCTTGGTGTCAACTGCATACACACGTGTATGTCCCACACCCGGCAAGTGTGTCAGACAGAAGAAGTGGCAGGGGAACTGTGGGGAGCCATCCTCAGAGATGTACTCTTGCCGTGAGGCCTGCATGTAGGAGCTGAGGCCTGAGCTAGATTGCCCCGCCCGTCGAGTGAGCCAAGGTGGCGCTCGTTTCCTGCCTTCTGGTTATTTGTTAACCCCGCCTCGGATGATGTCTACCTGGCAATTAATGACGCTAACCAATAAGAGTGTATCCCCCGAGATGATGTGATTGGATGTTGGGACGGTATTTATGTGGGTTCCCGCCCTGTGCGCGGGGAGAAGCACGGAAGGAGCCGCTGGGAGCGGA